>MU858259.1:0-61286 GCA_033297075.1 Rhypophila decipiens | reverse complement strand
TTCGTCGATTTTGGAAGGATGGATTCTGAGGGTTATGTATGGATATCCAGGTGCGGCGCTCGCTTGTCTGCGGCGCTCGCTTATCACGCACGTTAGCCGAAGTTTTTTTTATAAAAAAAAAAAATAAAAAAAAAAGACAGACTAATAGAGCTTTTCTCGCCTTTTCTATTGATATTCTCTAATTTTCAGCTTTAAAGGGGCTTTTCTAGGTACGTTATCTTTCTGTTGAAGTTCGAAATCTAGATGTGGGCCCAGTCTAGAGAACTACGCTAACAATTAAACAGGGGGTAGACTGTATGTACAAATGTACCAATGTCTTGAACCAGATGACCAAGTGTAACATATTTGTTCATTATACTCGTGGACTCACATTACAACTTTACAAACGACGGCGCGGACAGTTCATATACCAACCATTCTGTGTTATTTTCCTCCCTTTCTCTTTTTCCTTTGAAGAACAACTCATATATACATCCACCTTCCTCATGTTCCGCCTCCGGTCGTTGCTTCTGTTACTCCTCAATAACATCCCCCAACTTGGCCCACAAATCACACCTCGCTCCCCTGTTACCCTCAAACTTCTTTCCATCCACTATCTTCCAGTCCGCCTTGAATTTACCATCCGCAGCTGTCGTAACATTCAGATTCAACATGGGCCAATATCGGGGCCTCTCTGCGTCTCTCGGGCTCCCGCCCACAGATCCCCAAGGCCACCAATTGTCCCCACTCGCCGCGCTCAACGCAGTCTTGCCCGCGCCCCCATCAGCCTCAATGATATCCGGGTAGAGTCCGGGATCCTGCTTGGTAATAAACTGTGCCCAAATACTCTGGAACCCTCGCTTGAAAGTTGTATCAACCCGGGCATTTGCAACGGCAGGGTCCTCAAATATGGGCTGGAGATCTGAGCCGTGGAATGCATTTGGGATGGAGAATTGATAGCGCCATGATGCGTATATGCTCTTGCCGCCTTGCCTGGTGGCATACGCGTCTGCGAGCCAGTAAGCGGGGCAGACAAAGGTGGTTTCTGCGTAGAGGTTGTTGGCTGCCTGTTGCCAGCCTACTGCGTAGCCTGATACCGAGGTTGCGTACGGGGGGTTGAGACCGTCTGTGTCGAACTTTGCAGAGGTGAGAGAAGATTCGGGGACAGAGTATAGCTCGAGAATGGAAGCGATATGGCTATCGTTCACGGATGGGTAGTTGATCTTGATGAAATCGATAAAGCTTTGTTGTGTGGTGATGTTCTGGGGAACGAAGTAGGTGCCTTCGTTGGCGTTATGGCCGGTGATGACACGCTGGCCGTTGACCTGGCCGCGTAGGAGTTGCTCTGTGGGGCGAGAGCGGAGAAGAGTGCCGTCGGTTACGGGGATAAAAGCCCATTGGCCTACTTTGGCGTTGTTGCTGATCTCGGCTGAGGCTCGTTGGAGGACTGTGCTGTTGGCGTTGAGGAGGCATTTGTAGACTGCTTCGCTGCTCGAGGAGGCGTCGGCGGTTCCGAGGCAACCTGCCTTTTGTGCGAATTGGAGGTAGTTCTCGGTTGGGACATCGCCGTCGTAGTCGCTGTTAAGGGTTAGGGTTTGGGTTCATCACAGCTGGGAAACGGAGGAAGATGGAGGACTTACGGCTGAGTGGGCAGGTACGGGCTGCTGGCGATACCGCCTCGGAACAACGTGGTATTTTCCGTACCTCCGTTGGCCAACGCCATCAACATGACGGCGCCACCGCCGGCCGACTCGCCTGAGATGGTGACTTTGGCGGGATCACCACCGAAGCGTGAGATGTATTTTTGTACCCATTGGAGAGCAAATCTCATATCGTGAACAGCTGCGTTCGGGGTGCCGCCCTGCTTCATGAGATCGGCAGACGAGAGGAACCCAAAAGCGCCAAGGCGGTATTGGATGACGACGGTGACAAAGGCATTGCCCGATGTCTTGACCAGCTGGGAGAAGTCGAAGCCGGCAGCATCACCCAAGCCATATCCGCCGCCGTGAATCCAGACAAGGACAGGGAGCTTCTTGGCTTTGTTAGGAGAAAACACGTTGAGGAATAGGCAGTCTTCCTCTCCCTTGATGGAGGCGTCGTCGAGTGGTCCGCGGGCTGGCCCAGAGGGAGATTGTGGACATCTTGGGGGCTGGGTGGTGGCGTTCTTTATGGCCGTTGTGAGGTCAACAGCTGGCTCTTCGGGCAGCTGCCACCGTTTGGGGGGGGCAGCATATCGTATTCTGCGGCGTGTGTTAGACGGCAGATTTAGCTTCAAACTAAACAAGAACGAGCAACCCTTACCCAAGGAAAATATTGCTGTCAAACTTGGGATCGTATAGCCCCTGATACCGCGAGTAGCCCAAGTCTACCGTGGGGCCATCCACAGCATGCTTGTGCGGGACCTTGAACTGGGATATTTCGATGATGGGGGTCTTGGGCGGACTAGGGCTGGTTGGGAGCGCCGAGACAACGGCTCCTACTGCCAGAGCAGCCAGGAGGCGTGCGGTAGTCAGAACCATAATGACAACCTGGACCGCGGCTATTCAGGGAGGCTTTGGATCCTCGAGCTTAATCAGAATAACCTCGTCACAAGGAGACGCCAAAACAGAGGAGAGGTGGATGCTCTGCACAAGATATGATGCACCGTCTTGACTTAATAAACATATGACAGAGCGGCCCGAGCAAGGGCGCCTCCATTTATTGCGGAAAGCGGTCCTTACCGCAACCCAAGGCCCAAGTTTATCCTCATGGCCAGCAGGGAGGCCAGGTACCCGGGCCGGCCATGTGGAAAAACTCTTTACCCCAGCTACTCCTCCCGGTTCAAGTTTTTAGTAGACACAATGAAGCGTGTAGGGACAAATGCATGGTTACAGCCGGAGGAGACCATGTGTAGTATAACAATGTCTCTCATTCGCATGTATTGTCACCCTGCATTCGACTTGTGATGATTTGTATCCTCTGATCGTCGTGTTCCAACCATACACGTTCCTCTTCATGACCTGTTGTCCCCGAACCAACCGCCCGGTCTCTTCACGGTTGCCGCGCCATGCGTTTGTTCAGATGCGGGGAGGGATGCATCGATCTACTGCAGTGCTAGCTTCGTGTATGCGTATGTAAGAGAGGTCCTGTCGTCCGATGGTTGAACTGTTAGCGGTTGGATCCCGTCTTTGGCTACTGCTATCTGTGTGTAACAAAGCGTTGTGCCTACATTAGAAAGGTGATTGCCCCTCTCTATGGAAATCGGCTGAAGTGGTTGAATTTAGATTGGCGGGCATGGTACCTTGCGTCCTGGCGATCGTCTTCTGCCGTCGGCTGGATAAATTGAATCTCGGTCAAGTTGCCGAATTTGCATTCCGATGTAACTTTTGGGCAGAAAATACCCACAGTCATCACGACTCCATGTTGTGTACGTCAAAGGGCTGGCCCAGTTGGGTTTCCGGTATTTTCGCCCCACGGGGCCGGAGGGTGATACAACAGTAAGAGGTAAAGGCGGGAGTATCTCGAGAGCCAATCCGGATGATTATCTGGACGGGTCTCGGTGCTCGGGCCGGAACAACCCGAGGGCGGCCTGCACCGGACCACCGAGAACCGCAATGCGGTGTACCCGGCGATAACCGGATTTCGGTGCATCTCGGGGTCATCCGGCAGCTCGTGTTACGGGGCTCTGCCTGCTGTGAGGCTCTGATCAACTGACCCCTGAAGCATCAGACCACCAATTCCAACACGACTCCGAAAAGCACCAACACCATCGTCGATGGATGCATCGCCCAGGATGGCCCAGCCATACTAGATACGACTGTCGACGAGGGCCTTGGAAGAGGCAATCCTCCCGTGCCCTGATTCAAACCACCACTGCCGACAGTACCGTCGCCACCAGTGCGGCCCCCAGAGTCGCCAACACCCGTCTCCGCTGCGGGATCTGTTAGCAGCACTTCCTGCGACGTCGAAGGCGGAATGTCGTCGACAACGAGAGTAGAAGGCATAGGCCTCCGTTGGTTGGTACCCACAGTTATGATCAAAGTCCAGTCGCCGCTCACGGTTGTGGTTGGAGAAGCCTCACTCGCGGTGCCGGAGCTGGTGCCGGAGCTCGTGACTCTCTCGGTGCCCGTGGTGATGGTGCTGTCTGCAGTTGAGGTAACCGTTGAGCTCCCCGTCGGAGTGTTTGTCACACTTCCGGTACTCGACGTGCTCGCGTTTGAGGGTGAGGTTGTTGTTGATGTTGTCGTGCTGTTGCTGACGACATTCCCAGATCCAGGCTTGATATCCTCGGGCGTTTCCCTCCATGTGCCAATGAAGCATTCTGTCGCCAGCGCATTATTCTCAAACCTGCCGTTGACTTTGCGCGGCGTCATGCTCAAGAGATACGACGTGTCGAAGCTTCCCGCGGCCCATCCGACAAGCCCAACAAATACATCCGAGTTGCGGTTGATGAAGGCGTTTTGCGCGCAGAAACGTGCCATGCACTCCGGAGCGTTGGGAGGTGCCCCTGTCTCACTGACGAGTCCCTTCCTCCCGGTTTTGCGCAGGAAGTCGGCGACTTGCTGGAACGCCTCGATGTTGTCGGTCACACATTCTTCATGGGTCCCGCTGTTATCGTTGTCGAGATACTTGTGCACGTCGAGCAGGAGGTTGTCGGTGGTACCATCGGGATTCGTCAGAGCCATCAGCTCCTCGGCGCCACCCGCAGGAGTCACCAGAGTCGCGGCGCTATCAAAGTTTGACCCGGGAAGAAGAATCATCTGGTTCACGGCGCCAGCTTCGCGGATAGCTGTAACAACCTTCTGGCAAGTCGCTGCCCAGATCTTGACGTCAAGGTGATGCGGTTCGTTCATGAGCTCAAACACCATCTTTTCCGAGTTGGCGTACTTGCTGGCGAGCTGCCTCCATAACGAGACGAACTGCTCGTCTGTCGGACCTCCTTGGCCGATAATACCGCCGTTCCAGCGAGCAAAGTTGTGAATATCAATCATGCAATACGCCCCGGTGGCGAGACATGTCTGGACGAGTTTGTCAAATTTGCCAAAATTCCCAGCGTCCAGGTTTCCGCCGAGGTTGTTGTCAACGAGGAACTGCCATGATATCGGTAGCCGGAACATATTCATGCCGTTGGTTTGGGCAAAGTGCTTCATCTGTCCTTCTCCATCGCCGCCTCCCATCCCAAACGAGCTCAGCGGGAGCTGTGATGAACCTGTCGGGCAGGACCCATCGATCTGACATCCAAAGTCGCCCCCAGATATGGCCATTCCCTGTTCCAGTCAAGCTGTCAGCACAAGAACTATTACAAAGACAAGTTGAAATCAATCACGAACCAAAAATTGGACCTTTGCTGCCCCAAGCTGGAGCAACGCCCCCACACAAACGAGTGTCGAGACAAGCATCATCTTGCCTTTTTGTGGTTTGGTATCTAAACGAATGGAATTTCCAGAACAATAAAGACAGAGATTTCATTCATGGTCAAGAAGAGGGCCACCAAACACCTAAATATGAGAGGTAGTCCAAGCCCCATCATGACAAAACCGAGCGTGAGCCCCTTAACACCGCCATGAGGGCCATGCGTGTAGATCAGGCGATCGACGGCAGGGAACACCTCAACCGCTGGTAATCCATCTGATGCTGTCGCTTTTTCTGTGCCAATATGCATTGAAGATGACAAAGGCACCGGTAGCGACGTTTATGCACGACACCATGAGCGCCGCAATTCCCCGGTTTTGAGCGCCTCTTTTGGTTTTTGGTGGAATTCAGGATTGGTGAGCGGGCGGTTTAACGGTCTTGAGGATGTCCAATCGGCTATCTTTGCGGGTCTTGAATGGTGCGGAAGATCAGAGTGCAGAGTGGGAGGATCAAACGTCATGTGTTTCAGATCTTTCCTCCGCGCGGGCGGTAGTATCCGGGACGATGATGGCATGACGATAGGAGCATAATCCTAAAAGGACATGTTACCTTGGTTTAGGTAAACATTCTGTCTGCTTTGTTGGTGGTCTTTACAAATGTAGTGGCTTCGGGGCTCTGCCACTTTACAACTATATATACGCCTTTGACATGCACAACGAAAGCATACTATTAATCAAGCTTCAAGCTGAGCTACCACCATGGACATATACGACTAAAGTTTCTTGGCAGCTGGGCTTTGGAATGTTGACAACATGAATATAGTTAACAATGGTGTTAGTATATCATATATAAGGTCCAGCCGCCACGTTCGTTTACCAAATCAGGCTACCTATGTAGGTTTCCTATCATTGCTCAAGGCCACGCCGCAATACCCACCATCCCACGGGAAACATTACGTGGCTTTGTTTATGCATTTGCCAACGTACTCGTACGTGGAGGTACAAGTAAGATAGGACCCGCTTTGAATGGCCAACCTCAAATTGTACAAGTGCCGTAAGACGTAAATACCTGATCATGGCTAGGATCATCTGACTATCATTGCTCAATGCTAAGAGGTACACCGTCGGTATTCTAGAGTTGCTGCTTCTTTTAGACCAGATTAAGGTTGGGTACAGTATTGGTAAGATGGGATGAGACAATGTAACGTAGGCTTGCCCCTTTGTTTATATGCTCAGCGGCGTAGGGTAGACCGGGAAATAAGACAACATGGTGGTATTTAATGTGATGCGCCTTCGGTTGCCTTTTGATATATGCCAAGAAGAATAATGCTAGATAGTGACGGCGAATACAAAAGCCAAAAGCCAAAATGGTATCAATTTCAAGACCTCCAGCCCTTCAAGCTCCCCAAGTATACATCGTACTGTATAAACACCCATGATTCATCCCGGACATATCCAATTTACGTAATTGTTCGTCGTCCTCGCTGCTAATAATCGTACATGATGCAAACGCTTGTTGGGCTGATCAAAATTCCCAACAGCAAAGTGGATCGTCAGATAAAAAGTAATACGACGTTTCGCCATTGGAACGTACTAAGACTCTCCATCACCGTGAACCACAGGTCATTGTTTCCTGTTCAAGTATTATCCATCGCTCCTCCAAACAGTTCCGCCATGGTAGAAGGCGAGAATCCAGCCTGCTCGGGCGAGAGCTCGCCGCCGCTGTTTGCCGAAGTCTCGGCTAGGAAAGCGTCGATCAACCGTTGGTCGTCGTCTTCGTCGTGGTCGAGCATGATGTGGTTCTCGGGTGATTCGTCCATCGCTATCGCGCCAGCAAGTGTCCCGGGTCCTCCAGTTCCATCAAAGTGCCATTGTGTGTTGTTCCCTCCCTGTAATTGTTGTGCGATCATGGGCCCTGGATGTGCTTGTGTCGGCGGTAATAAGTCCGACCCTCCTGGCAAGTTGCTGCTGGTGTTATCGACCGCGGTGGCCGTGTCATGCGCCTTCATGCTACCCCTTTGAGCCGCGGAGCTGTCGGCCATCGGAGTTGCAGCTGGAGCCTGCCCCAGGAGAAGCGCCAGCGGATCCCGACTCTTGTTACTGTTGATCACGGTAACACCTTCGCCACCAGCCGCTTTCAACACGGCCGCGGCCTGGTCCCGCGGAAGGACCTTGGAGAGCATGGCGACCCTGATTCGGGCATCGTTTCTCTCCTTCCGGAGCCGTTTCTGTGTCTCGGCGAGTGTGGTGCTCTGTCTCCTCAAGGTCTTGGCTGTCACTTTGACCTCATCCAGCTCCATACGAAGCTGCTTCTGAACGCGCTTTGCCGTGTAGAGCTCGTTCCGCACGGTGGCGAGTTGCAACCGGAGTTCATCGCGTTCCCGCTTGGCCTGGCTGGACTCAGATAGCGCATGCTCCCAACTCTGGCGTGATATCATGATGACGTCTTTGGACGGGTCGGACTGGTAGGAAGAAGAGTTGTTAATATCGCCTATTTGCCCGGCGGCGGCCGAAGTGGTGTAAAGGTTAGCAGAAGGAGCGGCCGCACCAAGGACAGCAAGCTGGTCATCATGATGCTGGCGGAGGGCATACTCAAAGGCGTCGTCGGGCGCCGTGACGGGGATGGGGACTGCGACGGGGAAGGTCGAGGTCGAAAAGTCGGCAAAGTCCCCCCCGGCGTAGAACGGCCCGCCTGGGACCATGCCTACTAATAGACGGAGTAGACCAGGAAATCGGTAAAGGCGTATTCCGTACCGCGCGTACAGTGGAGGTGGGTGCCACTATTTGCACACCCGAGAGCGAGCCTGCTTTGTTGATGGCGTTGCTGCTTGGCTGGATAAAGTGAGGTTGTGGAGCGACAGGCCTGTACTTTGAAT
The DNA here is from genome assembly GCA_033297075.1 of Rhypophila decipiens. NCBI lineage: Eukaryota > Fungi > Ascomycota > Sordariomycetes > Sordariales > Naviculisporaceae > Rhypophila > Rhypophila decipiens. The sequence continues at coordinate 53,101 of MU858259.1, read as the reverse complement.
TTAGGCACGAGCCGAGAGAAACGTCCACTCCCGCTTGGTCAGGGGTAAGGGAAGAAGAGAGCAAAGAAAGAAGCCTGGGTTTGTTCTTTGAAGATCCACTTCAACGGCAAAGAGGTTGATAGCGGTATTTTTAGGTACTAACAGCGGCGGATTGCCTGCCTTTGTCGTTGATCACCGTGGGGGGGAGGAAAGGATAATCGCTCCAGTCGGACGGCAAAGAGTTCGTGTGTTTTGGAGAGATTTGGGGCTGCTCGGTTTGTGCGGGATTAATGACAAGACGACGCTTGGCAGATGGCTCACACCTCTGACGCGTGGTTGCGTGCAATGGGACGGATCATGTGTGGGATATTGGCCTTGATGTCAGTGGTTTGTATCCGAGATGCTGCGGAGCGGGGACTTGGAAGAGGTGGTGTCTGGCGATCCCTCTGGAAAAACTTGATCGGGCTCAGGGAACAAGAGTCGAGTCAAGACTGCTGTGGCCGGCGCTCATGTGACGGCGAGATGGGGGCCTGGATTTTTTCTCTCCTTCCCCAGTCCTTGATCGTCAGTTCCCAAACTCCACAAACCGGGACCCGTTTCCCCAGTTCTTTTTGATGCTCCAGCTCTGGCTGCTGTGGGTTGTGGAGTTGTTGACAGTGGACAGATTTGATAACGGACCCTATTCCCCATGGAGGTAGGCGCGTTTCTGGTTATTTCCCCACCGTTATTGCTTGTCTCCTTCCCTCCGCTTTCTTGGAACTGTTCTTCCTGCTCTTCCAACATCATCACACCGGTCTCTGTAAAACAAAGTAATATAGCGTGAACATATTCCTGTCTTGCCACCTCTATCCCAGTCCTCCGCAACCATCGACCTAATCAGAAGAAATTCTCGTCATGGGTGGTAGCAGCAAGAAGAGACGAACAGGGTATCATGCAGCCCCTTTACCTGCCTACCAAGCCCGGAAAAGTCTGGGGAAATACCACATGGCAATTGTAACCAATCACGACTGGGCGGATTAATTGCCCCTCCACCCCCTAAGATCGTGCCATGACGATTACATGGAATCAGGGATCCCGATGCCTACCGTTGGTGGCCCCTACACGTATCCTCTGCTGCTGCTCAGGTTCAACGGTTCACCGGTTCATTGTGAGCCATATCATCAAACCAAACCACAAGTTTGTTACCAATCTTCGGCTCTGTCCTTTCTTGTAATACACGTCTGTCCACAGAGATACCGGGACCAGTGGGGGAGCTTGGCGGCGCTGGGAGTCGCCGAAGAAAAGTCCCCGAGACACATCGGACCAAGAGAGATCCAACCACACATATCGAAGCCAGACGCCCGGTCCGAACCCCGAGGCTAGCCGGTGTGCCTGCTGGACAAACTTAACCGATCTCCAAACCGGGCCTCGTAGCCGGGCAAAGGCTGCCCCCGAACTCATCAACCGGACGGGGAAAGTTGGGGTATTGGTCATCTCGGACGGACAACGACCACGCCAAGCCATGGAGAAATGGAGAAATGTTTGCGAGATGCGAGACCGAGGCACCCAATGGGCCATGAATCTTATATCGACGGTTTGATATAGGAGGTCAAAGCTGATTACCGGGGTTACACAAGAGCAGGTGTAAAATATCATCAGATATTCAGGAGACTTGACCAAGGATAATATTACCCTTGAAAGTCCAGACCGAACGACAAGTGTGTTTATGAACCATTTGGTCAAGTGAATCACATTTACTAAGAGATCTCTTTACTAAATACTCCTGAAACTGTCAACATTCAAATACAATCTAAAACTATACAACTAGGCACAGTTCCTTGTTCTAGAGCTGCACAATGGATGATTTACTCCCCAGTAGGGTTACCAGGGAGACTCGGAAGCCCTATTAAAGTTTCCTTTGTTAGCTTCCTCTGCCAGGGACCACGGCAAGGGAAATGGGAATACTTACAGCCCTCCCACTGCTCATTGATCTTCTCGCTAACCTTGCACCGATTGGCTTGCGCGACATTCTGCACCTTGAGGTTGGCACAGCTGGCGCCCATGCACCCGCCGTTAAGCGCGCGCTCGAGGGAGTCGCCCTTCCAGCCAAAGACGTAGTCGCCGTGTTGGCCGTAGCCCGTGGGATCGCCTGTGCTGAGGACAAATGGCTGGGATCCGTCTTCGGGCCACTCGGCGCGGTTGTTGAATTTCGATGTGTCCCAGACGATCTTTTGGACACAAACACACACACAAGGTTAGTCGGCTGTGCTTGGGAATATGAAGGGGAGGGATGAGGAGGAATAGTGACGAACCTCGAGCATGATCTGGGGAATCTTGACTGGGTGGGTAGACGGGCAGGCACCGCCTACGCTGGATCCGGTGAATGCTTGAGGGCCGGCGACGGGGTAGGCAACGTGGGATTTGTGGTCTGGCGAATCGAGATTCTTGCCGTCCCAGCAGCTGTTGTTGCCAAGTCACATCAGCAGGATATCAAAGAGGCGAGATATGCACGCAAGAAGGGCCAACTTACGTTGGGTACAAGATATTCGACCGGATGCCCTCGCAAGGGCCGGTAGGGAAGTGCTCAGTGTCGAGTCTGGCATCAGCACAAGGGGCTGCGTCATCTCCTCTCCAGTTGGGACCCGAGAAGCAGCGGAAGCAGGACTGGGACTTTTTGCCATTGCCGATCTTGGCCCGTTGGCCGGCGTCTCCTACGAGCATGCGGAAGCCCTGTTGTGGAGTATCAGTATGAAGAAACCTGAAAGGAGAAAATATGCGAGTGAGGACTTACAGGTCTGAAAGGCGTCACTCCATTCTGCCCGGGGGAGACATAGTAGACGACGAAGCCACCATCAGTCTCGGTGGTGAACCTGTCGTTGAACAACAGTCTGTTCATACCAGTTAGCATCAAAATCTTTCTCCCACGCCATCCTTGTTTGCTCACTCACCTGTTGGGAATCTGCGGAACCCGCTTATAACTCCCGTTCCGCGCCTTGAAGTAGACATTGGCGGTCCAGTAGTTGGACAGATCCTCGGCAAAGCTGCAAGTCGTGCAAGTGGCCAGCTCTGCGATATCAGCGTTCGGCATGGAGACGTTAAAGGCATCACCACCGACGACCTGGTGCAGATGTGGAGACGGCAGCGAGCCGGGGTTGACCAGCGGGTCGATCCGGTCAATGACCAGCTGCGAGCACCCGAACCGGAGCATTGTCGGCCGACTGCCGCCGCCGCCGAAGCCCGGGAAACCGCCGAATTGTGGGGCCGCCTGCACACCGGTGGCGGCTAGGGCTGTGAGGAGCGTCCACTGCATTTTGGACTTCCAGGTTATATGAGAGTCGTGAGGGTTTTTGGGTCAAGTTCAAGTTTGTCAGTCTGGGGCCGAGTTTAAGAGGACACGCTGAAGAGTCAGACAGGAAGACATCGACTGGAGTGGGAGGAGGGCGGCCTGATATGTACAACAGGAGAGGCTTCGGACGAAGAGAAAATCACAAGTGGCCTCCACTGTTGATGATATTGATGCCCAGCAGTGTAAACAACCGGATATCACATACGGAAGCCAAGATGAGGCTTGGCTCAGCCTGGGCGGAAAGGTGATGATGCAACACTTTTCAGGAAGATGGCTCGTGATGATGAATACCTGTTAGTGACCTATCTGTACCAAGTGAGATCAGCACGTCGGATTGTTTGCAGATTAACTTCTGTCAGCCTTGAACCGTGCAAGACGAGCCCAAGCTATAACCCGGTTGCTAAGCTGTCAGTGACTGCTCGGTGGTTGTACAATCGCCGAACCAAGCCGGTCTAAGAATGTGACTGTGTAGAGCAGGCAAACAGTTTGGGGAAAGTTTTATATTGACAGATATTGGAAGACACGTCCATAGCCTATAGAATTTCATCTTTTATATGATGCGGCGGTTGCTGGTGGGTTCGAATGAAACATGTCAACTCAGTGTTGCTCACATTTTGCCGGACAGCCGGATGGTCAACCACATCCTGTTGGCCGTGATATTACAGTACCACTGGTCTTTATATCTGCCATCTTGGCCGTCACTCAGTGCCGTCCCCGTGATCTCATGATAATGATATTGATTTATTTCTGCATTGTTATGTGGAGTCTGTCATTATTCTCGAAGTTTCGACTTTGCCTTCGTTTCGCCTGTTGGTTTCAATCACAGTTTCAGTGTGTCCTCAATTCTTCAGTCGATGGGACAGGTTTATTGTCATGAGATGAAAGAACTATTACTAGTATTTGACTTGAGTGGGATTTATATCCATCGTGAACTTGCTGTTGATATCTTCAACATGTGAACAAGAGGCCGGCACTCTCGTCATCCACAAGGGGCGGGGACGAGTTTGGTACTTTCTTCAGGAAAGACAGAGACTACTTGCCACATCTAAGAAAAACATGTCCAATGCAAAACCTGGTTTGCGCGCTTCAAAGTTCAAGTTCGGATCCATGAACTGGAAACCGGGCAACTGGGATTCGGGAAAGAAGCCAGCTCATGAGCTGTTGCCTCAATATACTTCCATAGCATAATCCCACGTGGCCACCTCGGGTCATGTCTCGGGAGCCGATATTACTCTCATTACCGCTTGATGCAAGTCGTAATGTGGCGTAAGCATCGTAGGACGGTCATTCCAGTGAGGCGGTCACTGGTCAGGTTCTGACGAGTTGAGTCGAGCCAAAACGACGACTGACGGAAGGCTTGCATTGCCGGAAGGTTCTGTTGGAGCCGAGTAGATATAAATGAACATTTTACCGGGTTAAGAGACCAAAGCTCATATTGGGCCAACATCATTTCCGGGTACTGTAAAACGAGTTGAACTATGAGTTGGGGGACACATTCACAATCTGCCCACTCTCACTCAAGACGTGAGAGGAAATACTTGCATTAATTGCAACAGACTACCAGAGTATTCCAGGCTGTTCGTATGAGAAATTATGTGGCTTCCGATTGTTCTGTCGTGGGGTTCCGGACCGAGCAGCCTCCCCTCAACCTTAACAAATGATGAACAGGAGGATGCCATTTCCGGTCTTGTGGCGTCTGGGATTTCCGCGAAAGTTTAAGAGAATTCCCGGGCCCCAAGAGCTTATCACGATCAAAGTTTATGATGACTTAATGACCCCTTGAGAGGCTTGTCTCAAAGGCTAAAGAGTATTGAGGATTAGAAAGATACCAATCGGAAAGAAGATTTCTGGCTTTACTTGTAAGAAACAGTCACGCCTCATGATGCTATTCTCTCAGGCGTCCATTTCATATCTGTGTATCTTCAAGCATGGTTTGCACCTTCCACATGTCTGTCACGATCGGTTGACATCTTTCCGTCAAGATTGTACCTGGTATCCACAGAAATAGAACTTACCGGCAGTGTGCTGATCATCGGATCGGATCTCATAACCTTAAAAGCTTCAAGGTTTAACTTCTTAACAAAGCCGAAGTCTGCCACTGCCGAGGAAAGAAATCTCGCTCCAAATCACTTTTAATGTACTTCCCGCATCTCCGAAAGAACCAGATTATCAGAGTAACAACAAAACAACCATCATTACCATTTGCTACAACGTCGACTAACAAAGTTGTTCCAAGGGCTTCTCTATCTCATCCCTCATTTGGCCATGCGCTCGTCTTGGATGGCCCTCATATTGGGGGCAACTGCCCTCGTTCAATCTACGCCTACCAACGTTCCACTCCCAAGCTTGGTCCCGAGAGGGTACCATCCATATGGCCCAGTTCGTTGGACATTGCACGACTCATGTGGTATGCCTCTTCTTCCCATTCTTGGCGTTGCTATGGCCAGTCGAGTAAGTTCCGTTGAAGCTCACTCGCTGTACTCTCCATAAAGTGGTGAAGGAGCGCGAAACCCCGCTGGAGAGAATGGTGATCGCGGCGATCAACTAGGCTAAAGAGCGATCGAAGCTGAGCGTGCCCATACTCGAGACATGGGTGACAGAGTGCGTCAAGTATCCAAAGTGTTCTCTGTACAGGGAACAATGTGAGCTCTTGTTTGGTCCGTTTGGTCGTTCCTACGATTCTGTCAAAAATTTCGAGCGCCGATGCAACCAGACGATTGGTGAGTCAAATCTAAACGCTGTTCTTGCTGCCTCTTGCCATCATGCCCCATGTGTGCGAAAGTCATGTACTGATCTATAATACCTCCCTGTTTCTACTCACAGAACATATGAAGCATGCCGCCGACATCCAAGGCCCGATTAGTGGACGACGTCCAGATCAGCCTGAGGAGTCCAAGTTGTACACGAACTCTGATGAATGGAAAGGTTTGGAGAAATTGAGTAAACATTACATGAACTTTGTACGTCTTCCATGGTTAGCAGGAATTCTCCATCGTACTCAGCGTCGTGGAATGGCTATAACACAAGAACAACCTAACACCTCTGGATAGGTTGTTTAGTGCGCACCAGATCTTGGGTCGTCGTCGACCGGATCCGATGACTCTATGCACGACAAGGCCTTGGACGAAGACATTGGCCTGGACACCCCGCTCGGCAGAATGTACCAAGACGTCAAAGAGAACGCAGCCCATAATGATAGCTATCATTCGTCGCGTTATACAGCACCCCAACTCGTCACACGCCAACACAAGAGACCGAAATACTTTTCCTGGGGTATATTTGGTTCCCAAGCCTGGGCCCAGCGGTTCCGAATCGCGGCGACCATCACATTCCATCCCGTCTGGCCCAATACTCTTGCCGAGAAGGAAAAAGGGTTGGAAAGTGCTATCTTGCACAACGGGGACTACTTTGCCCCTGATTTGAGAGAACTTCCTTGTAAGGAGGAAGAGCCGGTGCCTATTGAACGACTGGAACGAGTGAGCGGGCTTTTTCATAGCGAGGTAAGTCCATGACGCAACTGGGGTTCTATATGGTTACTTGTCAAGATTAGAAACTGGTCAAGTGCTAACAGCGAGGGAAACAGCTTTTTCGCCTGAATGGGCTGGGCCGCCTTGGGGACGACAACGGAACGAGATCCTACGGCTGGGCGGGCGTGCGTGAGAGCGGGAATCACGAACTGCCCGAGTTCTACATGTACCTCGGGTTGCAGATGGAGCTGTGGTCGAGGAACTTGACGCTCAATTATGACGGGACCGTGGGGGAGCTGCAGGAGTAGTAACCACGTGATTGAGGTTTCGTTCTTGTATCTTGTATATCTGTTCGTTCTTATTACGTATCAGGTCATGGGCAGACTGTAAATACAGGAGCTTGATATAGTAATTACATATTTTACATGTACAATACGCCACCTGGTTACAACTCACATACCGGACGGTACCAGTATCTTCTCTTTCGTCAACAATACTGCCACCGTGCTAAAATCCAAAACCTCACCAACCGACCTTAAGATATCCCTCAAGACGCCTTCCCCCGAAAGAAGCTACTCAAAGCTCCCATCAGCCCGCCCAATCCTTTCTTCTCACTGCCCTCTACAATGCCACCACGAATCCAGCCCGGCAATTTGGTCTTGATCCTCTCGGTCCCAAACCGTCGATCTACAAGGACAATAGCAGCGTAATCGCCCCGATGCCGGATCGCACGCCCGATACTCTGATTGACGGCGCGCATACATGCGTTCTCGTAGAAATCTCGGGCGGCTTGTTTGGCTTGCTCTTTTTGCTGTGGTGTTGGCCGGATTGATACTGTATTCTCACCACCCTCTGAAGGGGGAACATTTTGGATGGACCGAGAAAGAGCAGTCGACTCGATATATTCTATCCTGGCCTTCCACTCGGGACTGTTGATATTTGGGTAGGGTAAGCCGACGATTACCACGCACCGGCCTAGTCTGTCGGAGAAGTTGATACCTTCGGACATTTTACCGCCTACTACGGAGAGGAGGAGTGCTCCCGCGCTGGTGGTCATGCTCCCACCATTATTTTGAGTAGTATCAGGTGTCAAAACGGCATTAGAGTACTCTGCCAAGATGTCGTCGCTCGAACCACCTTTTGATTCTCGAAACAGGGCCTTCTTGACGCCTAACCGGTCCCATATGGATTTCTGCGGTGCTGCTGGCCCAGCAGCATTCTGGGATAATGGGTCAGGACTCTGCCAGATGGAAACAACCTCGTCGAGATACCCATAACTAGGGAAGAAGACCACCACACCGTCAGGCACCACCGTGCAAATGTTGAGAATCGCGAGACCAAGTTGGCGGACCATATTCATGTCGCTTCGTTTCTGAAAGCTAAACTCGAATGCATCAGGTGCAGTAGTGGTGGTTCCTGGGGGACTTGGTCTTGTAGAGCCGAGCGTCCAGACACAGAGGTTCGATGACGGGATGACGTGGCCGCAGCTGATGGTTGTTATTTTCGCAGGGGGGAATGTTGGGAACAGATGCGCTTTGTAGTCTTCGAAGGGTGACATTGTCCCGCCTGCTAGGATGACTGCCCGCGCACTTGAAGCAATCGAGGAGAAAGCGTGTGTGGGTGAGAGGAGCAGGTAAGAGAGTTTGATATCCGGACTGGCGGCGGATGCCTGTGACGTTCCTGGCTGTGGTTTGATCTTTTCGTAAAACACCCTGCCCTCTGTGCTGAGGTTTGTCAGGGTGTTGAGGAAGGATACTAGTGTGTGCAAGACGGGTGATGAAACTGAACTTGTCGTCATTTGCAGTTGTTGCTTGCTTGTTGCTGGGATTTGCTCCTCCTCAATATGGCTTGCGTAGCTCTCAACCTTGTAAGCCAGCTTGGACTCTTGAATGTACCGTGTCAGCTCATATAGGTTGATCTGGTCCGCTCCGCGAGCTTTAAGGAGATCGTTTGTATCAGCGATTCCCTGGTCCCCTTTTGCCTTTAATCTGGCGTCCAGCCATTCACTGAGAGACTCGATGACCCTTCCCACTTGGGCAACCAAGACCCTGTTTTCGCCTTTGAGTTTCTTCCCGAAGCGCTTGACATAGACTCCCAGCATTTTGCGCGCCCTTCTGAGCTCACTCAACTTGATCTCAGCGGCATGCACGTTCGCGACGGCATCCATGATATTATGCGCCTCATCGATAATGACGATATTTCCCTCCAGTTTGATACCAAGCGCATCCCGGGCACTTTTTTGTAAAAGCAGAGGATAGGGCAAAGTCACCACCTCTGCTCCGGGGATCGCCGTCCGAGAGGCATAATACGGACAAACTTTCACTTCTTTCCCAATGCGAAACATGTCTTCAATGTCGGGCAGGGTGGCCATGACGGTGTCTCTGAACTGGTGAGTCGTCTTGATATTCTCCGCGCTTGGCATGAAGCTGCACTTCTTGGCCGACTTGGATTGCTGCATCTCTGTGCACCGGTCGTTTATTGCTTGTAAGGAACCCAGTCGATTGACTGTCGGGTTGATACAGAGCTTCTGTCGCGATGACAAGGGGACCTGCTTGACGACTTCCGAAGTTGGCCCATCACCTTTCTGCCCCTTTGTCTTGGCAGCCCCTGAAGGTACAGAAGGAGGAAATTCCGGCCTCCGCAGTTCAGATATAAACTGCGTAAGTTGCGAATGCGTTCTCGACGTATAGTAAATCTTGCCCCAAGTCAGTTATCACATCATCATGACCAAAAGAGGAAACGACGCAACATACCTTGATCTGGTCCTCCTCCTTCCCTTCCTCCTCCTCTAACTTCCCGGCGCGGCTGCCAAATCCCAATCCAGTTCGCTCCAACAACGCCCTCGTCTCTTTACTAATCCCATATAGCGGATCATCCTCATCATCATCCACGTCTCCTCCTTCACGACTCCAATCACCAATCAAAAATTCCTTCTCCTCCTCCTCGTCTCCCTTTGTCCTTCTCGCCGTCGTCCTCTCATCTGCCCCCCCATCAAGCCTAGCCCTCTTAGCCCCCCTGCCTTTTAACCGCGCATCTTCCTCCTCTTGCTTCTCCCTGTTCCTAACCTCGCCCAATCTTTTCTCACGGGCCTCCCATTTCCGCTGTAAATCCTCCCTCTTCCTCAAAAGCGCATTCTCAACCATCCAATCCGGCTCGCCAACCATCTTCTCGGCCACGCTCTGGAAATCGGCTTCATACAAGCGGCGTTTATGGCTTCGTAACCAGGTCAAGGCACCGCATATTAGCGACAGAGATTTGCCTGTCCCTGTTGGGCTCTCGAGGATTCCGACTTGGCCGTTTCCTGTTTCGAGTGTGTCGTAGACTGCTCGCATAAAGTCTATTTGCACGTCGTAAGGTGTGAATGGGTGGTGGAAGTTTATTGGTTCATCTTTCGTCGTTGCGGTGGCAGATGAGGCGCCGGCGCCGGTATTCTTGGTGAGATGGGACATGGTTGCTGGATTGGCGAGTGAGTGAGTGAGTGAGTGAGTGAATGGGTATCTTGGTTTAGTATCTTGGCAACTGTGAATGAGAGGTAATAAAATGAAAAGGACAAAGATAGCAAAAGTCATGTCAATGCATTTTCAGATTCAAGTTGGATGCATTACCGGCTATTGAAGTGGTAGCAACAGGAGAAATCTGGACCGAGTAAATGAGAAGCCGTCGCTGAGCGACAGCGCGCATGGTGAGCTGCTTAAAATTCGGCTGGACGGGTGATCACGTGAATACGCGAAACACTGTAAGAAAAAGGGGGTTGTTTGTATTGACTGAGACGAGCAATACAACGCTGTGAATCGTGGACAGTATCATGCAAAACAACCTCTGTAATTCCAAGGTCCAGTTCCGTGTAAATGCTGGATGCCGCTTCTTCCGGCAGAGTACAATATTGACAAGACCGTCGATCCACCACCACCACCAACACCTATCAAAACGCCGCCCAAATTAAATCCACCGCGAGCAAGCCCATGTTCTCAAATGGTATATATACAATAATGATACGACTCCACCCATGAACAGAATCCATGACTCCCAATGTGGTCAAGCAAAGCAAACGCCCCAAACAGAATGCCGTCCACAAACTCCGCCACAACATGCACAGTCCCTAGATTTCATAAACAGGGTTCAGGATGTCCATATCATCATCCTCGGGCCCACTCCCGTCAACCCGATCGCCCAGCTTCATAAAGTCGTGTTCAAGCGCCTCGTCGGCGCTAATCCGCTTACTGGGATCCAACTCCAGGCATCTTCCCAGAAATTCCACCGCCTTCTTCTCGTCGTCGGACAGCTTCTCGCCGTTATCGCGACATGTACTCCACAAAATGATTCGTTCAAGGCTAAATCCCACCTGGCCTATAGTAGGGATATTGCTGTCAAACATGCATCCATGCAGGATTCCCGCCGCGCGCATCCGCTTCTGGCCAAAGATGGTGGCAATCTCAATCATGGCCTCAACGTCATCGGCCGAGTTGAAGAAGGGAAACCGGCGCGAGAGAATGGTAAGAAGGATGACACCGACGCTCCAAATATCGATCTTTGTTGTCTGTTGTGTGCATTTGAACAGGACTTCGGGCGCTCGGAAGCCTCTGGTTCCTGCGCGGTTGGCCCTTCTCGAGGGACGGGTATCCTGCTTCGGGAAGCCGTTGTGCGGCGCACTGCTGCTGTGAAGAGCCGCCCGTAGACGTGTCTTACGGGCTACGGGGTCATCGTGGCAGATACAGTGTGTGCCGCCTTCCCTTTCAGCCAAACCAAAGTCAACGAGAACCCCGCGACGGGAGGCAGGGTCGTAGAGGAAATTAGTTGGCTTGATGTCGCGGTGGAGGATGCCATTGGCATGGACGCTGGACAAGGCCGTAAAGAGCGACTTGAGGTAGATAGCCATGTCCGGCACCGTCATCTTACGAAAGTACTGGCGAAAATCGGCGTGCCGGAAGTAGGGGAGAATGGCAACGACTTGGTCCGTCTGGCGAAAGGCTGTGATCAGAGGACAGACGGACTGGCAGTCCCGAAGGTCGTGGAGGAGCTCCAACTCGTTGAGAATACGGGTGGGGGACGACGTCACGTAGATCTTTTTGATGGCCACATATTTGGGTTTGCGACGTCGTTGCGTGTGGTCGAGAGTTGCTGTTGACTGGGTGCTGAAGCTCTTGAGTGGTGGGGGCGTCCACTTTTCGTTGTCCTTTTCCATGTCCCATGAGTTGTCGAACCTGTCGTAGGCGAGGTCTTCGGCCTTGTAGACAGTAGAGAAGGTGCCTGGGGGAGGACATGTTAGCGGTCACAATTTCAACAAATGGAGGAGACCAGGCCCGGCATACCTTCACCAATTCGCTTGATCAACCGGTATTGGTTCCTGAAACCGGGGATTGCACTCTGTAGTTTCTCCATGTCATGCAGAATGTTCCCGTCGACTACTCCATCGTCCTCGGAGCTTTCAGACGCCTCAGACTCTGGGTACTCTTGCTCTTGTTGATCCTCGACCTGCTCCTCCGTTTCTTCCTCCGGGTCCTCGTCGTGATCATGGTCACCGTGTTCAACATCTTCGTTCATTTGCGTGTCTTCGGTCGACGGGACGTCCTCGTGAATGCGGAACGAGTTGGACCCATGGCGTGGAGGTGCAACAGAGGCCATCTTCAAATTGGAGTCGGGGATTATACTTTCGGCACAAGGAATCCGAATTGGCCGACAAGATACCAGGTACAGCCACCAAATCCACAATCAACCAAAAGTGTCCTCCGCGCCTTTCTCGCAACCCTTGGCTGATTATTCGCGGCACATCAACATGCAGACTGAAAGAGCGACTGAGAGGGAGGCCGGATGGAAAATAAACGGCAGGAGCAGGGCCAATTGGCAGGTATATCCGTGTGGTATTAACGTGGCGGTGGTGAATGGCAACTGCACCTCCAATTGTCGGCTCTCGGGACGGGAGTCAGTTTTTGGTAGGAAGAATGAGCACTGAGCACTGGTTCCGGTTGCTGTTTGATGGAGGGGTTGCTTGGTGGAAATGGCGGGCGCACGGACCAAGTCGCGACCTGTCATCCAACCAGGAAGGCGCGCCGGCCGAAAGTCAACAAACAAATCGCCTGTTGCTGGGGTCTCCCCCACACTATCAGCGGGAAGGCGCAATCAAACAAACAGTCCAGCCCAATTTCACTGCGACGAGCCATCTAAAAGAAACACCACGCCAGTCAACTGCCTTGACCTTTCCCTGTATTTTCGGATCCCGCGACCAACATCATTTGCAACTTGCAGCTGGCCGACGACGTCGAACACAGCCATCCGAAGGAGATACTAACGTTTCAGGGACCTTTTTGTTTCGCGATCGATCGCAATTTTTTCTCGCTTCCTTTTCTCCTCTTCACCCCCGCACGCGCATCGAATTCCCCCCTCGAACCACATTCTCGTCGTCGCAAACCGGGTTGAAGGTCCGCCATGGACTCAATCACCTTCGACATCAACGATGCGCTCAAGCATTACATGAGCGATCCAGCGACTATCCCTACACCCGAAGCGGATAGTGCGCTGGTGGATTGCGAAAACGACCCAGAGTCCCTCACAGACAATGGCGTTGTCAACAGCGTTCTCAATCCCATCGTCGATGCCGTCGCCGAGAATCCCGATGCTATTATGCGCAGTCAAATATTCGACTCGTTACAATTTCTGTTAAAGTGTGCACCCATCTCCTCTGATTCTGATCCCCTCTCGCACTTTGTTTATGAGCACGAAGAATCCACCTTTCTTCAAACCCCTCCCCGCACACCACCCGGCCCAGCGTCTGCTGCGAGGCGATTAGTAGGTGAACCAGCTTCTAAACTGTTCGAACTATCCAGGAACACTTCATATCTCTCTGCCCATGCGCTTAGCAAGATATTTGACTTGATCACATCCGGCCTGGCCACCGAGGCAGACGTAATCCATCATGACCTCGAGTCCGACGAACAAGAGCTGGTCGCCCACCACCGGCAGCTCCTCGAGATTTACGGTTTCCTTCTGCAATGGACCATCGCCGCTGTCGAAACGAAAGCCGCCGAGAAGTCCTCCACAGCAGCGCCAGCTCGTCGCGGCAAACCCAAGGGCAAGAAAGACGCAAATGCAAACAAAGACGGCGCCTGGGACTCGTCGGCGCAACTCGAAACCGCCCTCAGTACGATGTGCAAGGTGCTCAGGCTCAAACTCGGCAAGCTCTTCCTAACCACATCCGAGCGCGACACTTTTGTCGGACTCCTCACTCGCCCAGTTTATATGATTCTCGAGAGCGAGCAGAGAGTCAAGAACACGAGTGTTCGCATGCACGCTTTCAAGGTGCTCTGCATTGCCGTCAAGCACCACGGCCATGGATACGGTGAGTTTGACACAATGTCGATACCCGGACCGAGTATTCCTAACCTGTGCAGCTGCCCAAATATCCATCGTACAAAACTTGACATACTTCGAACATTTGTCGGAGCCCATGGCCGAGTTCCTCCACATTCTGGCCGACCAATACGACTACCCTCAACTAGCAGACGAAATACTTCGAGAACTCAGCAACAAAGAGTTCAGCAGCAACGATACCAAAGGCCCGAAATCAGTCTCCACCTTCATGGTGAAGCTTTCCGAGCTGGCTCCCAGGCTCGTCATTAAGCAAGTCACCTTGTTAGCCAAGCAGTTGGACAGCGAATCGCATGCTCTTCGGTCGGCCTTGATTGAGGTCTTTGGAAACATGTTGGCGTATTTAAGCAAGTCTGACGAGAGAGGAGAGAATCACAAGTCGCAAATGAACGCATTTTTCGATGTGCTCGAGGAACGATTTCTCGACGTCAATCCCTACTGCCGGTGCAGGACTATCCAGGTCTACGTCAAGCTTTGCGAATTGGACCAAAAGTTTCCCAAACGACGACAAAGAGCCGCCGAGTTGGCATGCCGAAGTCTCGAGGACAAGAGCAGTCATGTCAGGCGCAATGCCATCAAACTGCTTGGGACATTGATCAGGACACATCCGTTCACCGCTTTGCACGGTGCGCAGCTTGCCCGGAAGGATTGGCAGGAAAGGTTAGACAAAGTACAGTCAGAGCTGGATTCTTTGAAACCGCCGGTTGATGCGCCCGGTCTTGACGGTGACAAGGGCAACACGACGGTGGACCAAGCTCTTCTCGATGATGCGACTCAGATCGAATCTCCGAAAAAGCAGGCGGCGGAAATGACAGACGAGCAGAAATTCGCAGCTGTTCAGAAAGCACGAGAGGAGGCAGCCACGTCCGAAGCCATCGAGAAGCTAACACTCACAAAGCGTTATTACAGTGAGGCACTCAAGTTTATCGATGTTTTGCACGAGGCCACCGAAACAATCTGCCAGCTCCTTGGCTCCAAGAACAAGAGTGAAGTCATCGAGGCCATGGATTACTTTGAGATTGGCGATGCGTACAACATTGAGCAGAACAAGCTTGGTATCCGCCGCATGCTTCGACTTATTTGGACCAAGGGCAACAGCGATGAGGGCAAAGGTGTCCAGACTCACCTGATCGAATGCTACAAGCGACTGTTCTTTGAAGCGCCCGACTCTTTTAGTCCGAACGATGCGGCCAACTACATCGCCCGCAACATGATCAGTCTCACCTTCGGCGCCACCCCTGCTGAGCTCACATCGCTGGAGCAGTTGTTGAGCACCATGATGAAGTCTGGCATGATTCCGGATGCTGTCATCGCCAAGTTATGGCAGGTTTATGGAGTCCAGAAGCGAGAAATCTCGCGGACCCAAAGGCGCGGCTCCATCATCGTGCTCGGCATGCTGGCCACTGCCAATCCCGAAATTGTGGTAGGCGATATGGAGACAATGCTGCGCACTGGCCTTGGGCGGCATGGACACGCAGACCTTCAATTGGCAAAGTATACCTGCGTGGCGCTTCGTCGCATCAACCCCACCGGGCGTCAAGCCAGCAAGGATTCCACAGTCAAGTTTTCGCGCCTGCAAAATGACCACGCCGTTTTGCAAAAGCTTGCAGCCATTACAGAGGTGCCGAGCGAGAATAAGGAGTGGTTTGGTGTTGCAGAGCAGGCCATCAATGCCATCTACGCTCTTTCAAGACACCCCGATGTTCTCTGCTCAGAAATCATCCGCCGAAAGGCCAAGGCAGTCTTTTCACAACAGTCCTCGTCTCGCCCTACCTCTCGAGACGAGACCAGGTCAAATCCCGGCAGCCAGGCTGGCAGCCAGGAAGGAAACGAGGAGGCCTTGGACAGTACCGTCATGGGCCCTACTCAGCCATCATCACAACCTCCCCCTAGCCCAGAAAAGAAGCAAAAGAAGGACAACGCCATTGCCCTCTCCCAACTTCTCTTTATAGTCGGTCACGTCGCAATCAAGCAGATTGTTCACCTCGAACTCTGCGAGCTTGATTTCAAGCGGCGGAAACAGGAAAAGGAGAAGAGCGCTCAGGTGGCTAAGGAACGCTCGACGCTCTCTTCCAGTACAATGTCCGCCGGCGGCCGCAAGTCCATCAAACCTGGCGCCAAAGAAGAGGAAGAAGGTGACGAGCTCGACCTGATCGGTGGCACGACAGAAGATGACTTTACCGAGGCAATGACGCACATTCGCGAACGAGAATTACTCTACGGCGCGACTTCTTTACTGGCCATGTTTGGACCCATGGTGAGCGAGATCTGCGCCAACAATACTACCTACAAAGACCGCGGTTTGCAACAAGCTGCCACGCTGTGTATGGCCAAGTTGATGTGCGTTTCGTCGGAGTACTGCGAGGCAAACCTCCCATTACTCATCACTATCATGGAGCGCTCATCCGACGCGACAGTCCGCAGTAACGCAGTCATTGCCCTAGGCGACATGGCGGTGTGCTTTAATCATCTGATCGACGAAAACACAGATTTCTTGTACAGACGGCTGGCGGATCCTGACCCGTCGGTCAAGAGGACCTGTCTCATGACGTTGACTTTCTTGATTCTTGCCGGACAGGTCAAGGTCAAGGGTCAGCTGGGCGAGATGGCTAAATGTCTCGAGGACGAAGACAAGAGGATTGCGGATCTGGCAAGGATGTTCTTCACTGAGCTTAGTACCAAGGACAATGCTGTTTATAACCACTTTGTGGATATGTTTAGCTTGTTATCGGCCGAGAGGAGCTTGGATGAGGAGAGCTTTAGACGGATTGTCAAGTTTTTGTTGGGTTTTGTTGAGAAGGTACGCTTTACACACATTTCTTTGGGTTTGGTGGGATTGATGCTAACGTTGATAAATAGGATAAACACGCCAAACAGCTCGCTGGAAAGTTGGCTGATAGGTTGTCGAGATGTGATACTGAGCGGCATTGGAATGATGTCGCTTATGCGCTGGGGCAGTTGCAGCACAAGAATGAGGATATTGCCAAGTTGGTTGGCGAGGGGTTCAAGATGGTGCAGGCTCCTGTAAAGTCTTGAACAATTTGAGCTAACTGGCGGTGGTATATACCCATTGGGCGTGTGTATTTGTGCGATGGATACCTATATTTAAGCGGCCGCGTGTTTTTCGGTATATATGTATGAGTTTTGTCTGGACGGGGAGAACCAAATTTCTTCGTGGAGTCTGGAGTTCACGTTGGATATGGATATGAATGATGGAAACGCTGCATAAATGGACGGGGTTGGCTGTGAGGAAGATACCAGGCCGAGTTGGGACATATTGGCATATACGTAATGGGATAATTTCTCATATCACTTCTTCTTTTGACTGCCATGCTGAGTGAGGACCCGTCGAGATAACCTGACAAGTACGCTGCGGCCAACTCAACACCGGTGCATACATGAGTCCACGATTCTCGCGGGTTGTCTCGACTCGACTGTTTGCTGCAAACTCATCTATCTGGTAAATAGCCAAGGATACCGCAACAGCTTGACCAGGTCAGACGAAGCTAGAGGTGGTCAGAAAATGGATGGCTCGAATATCTCCCGGCAATGGGGGATGACAGACCAAGCAATGATGGGACTGGTCACAACTGCTGCGCAGTGATCAAGACTTACTTGTATTTGAGGCTGGCTTCCATGAGTAAATATGGATACTTAGATTGAATACGGGTATCAACGGGCCCATGGGCAGGTCCGTCCGAGTAATGAAAGGTAACAATGGAGCAAAGAAGACTGCCACTTTACACAAAGTAACAGTTTGCAATGAAAAGTCACACGGATATGAACGCACATGTTCAGTCAACATCCAAGAACATGGTACGTACTCACTTCGATTCATCCTCTCCGCATCTAATACCGTATGAACAATACAACAAAGCAAACACGGCCATCACAGGCCTTATTTATCTAATTTATTTCATGGAGTCCACCAAAATCAACCTCACTCCCAATCCAATCTGCCCGGACGATTCTATTTCGTGACCGAAGGGGTAGCGGCGAACGTGGGACGGACATATCTACACACGTCAAATACACAGATTAGCAAGACAGTAGTAATCCAAGCTGGTTATCCGAGTCACAGCCGCAAAAGAAACCACATCAGATCCTCGGCTCCATTACCCTACCCATCCAACAGGAGAAAGTCTGTTGAAGAAAATAGAAAAGAAAAGACATACCGATCAGAGTTATAAACCTTGATGTTCTCGCCCAAAAGTTCCTTCTCGCGCGCCTGGTCAGCCAGATGCCTTCTGACGAGATCGCGGTCTTCCTCGGCCTGCAGGGCAGGGATCAGGTGAATGCGGGACCACATCTTTTCGCGGGCGTATTCACTTTGCGCTCTGTTAGCCTGTGTTTTACACCAAAGAGTTGCTGGGTGGTGTAGATGTGGGTTCCGTACTTTTGCTCGCGGATTCCCTTGATGAGCTTGTACCAGCCGTAGGTCATGATCAGGCCCATTCCGAGGAGGAGGGTGCGAGGCCGGAATGGACTCGCGGGGAGGTTGCGCTAAAGCAAGGGTTGTTAGCATTTGGCCCTTGTTGTTGTTGGTAAATTTCGACAATCTCCACCCCAAGCTCGATGCCTCGTGCGTTTCTACCAGCCAGTCAATATGCTGATGACGAGAAATATTTCGACAAGCCTGCCGTCGTGTGAACAATCTAGTTGCGCATCACTCCCTCGCGGCAAACCAGCCCCTCAGAGAAAGGGCAATTGGTGGGAGCAACGATTCCCCAGTCTGCCGTACCACTTCCGCCGGTCCATCTTCAAGCAGTATGTCCGACGCGCGTCCCGATGATGTTATCGTATGCCTCTGTCGTGGTTTGACCATCCTCGTATCTGCTTCGTGTCGTGTTCGCCCATGGTCCCGTAGCAACTGGTCTCGCTTCCTGTTCGGCATCTGGACCTCCGCCTCGTTTGTCGTAATGCAATCTGTCGTCTGTCCGTCCGACCCATCTCGCTCAAATGTCATCCCCAATCGAGTTCCAGCAAACACCGCAATTGCAATTCCCCCCCCCCTGGGCGTCCGTCCCAACGAATACCGGCGTGTCCGAGCAAAGGGCGTAGACCGTCCAATCCGTCTAGGCAAAGAGGCCAAACAATTCCAAGAAAAAGAAAACCAACCTTGTACTGGACAGCATCGTAGCCGCCCTTGGGGGGCATATCTTGAGGCATGGTGGGCTATGTCTTTCGGGCCTTGCCCCTCTTGAATTGATTCGGTGTTTTTCTGTCTGGTCCACCTGCCCGTCACTCGAGCCGTATCGTATCTATCGAGCAGTAATGCGTCAGTTCGTGAGTTCGTTCGCTGTTTCGTTCGTCATTCGTTCGATCTGTTTTTCTCTGCACGTACCGAATGGATGATGCGACCGGTCGTAAATTGAGCTCGATTCCGATGAACGTGGTGCGCAGAAGCCCCTGTGCAAATATCTCCGTCCTCGAGCTGAATTCGGTCGGGTTGTCGGACAAGTAGTAGGGAGGACGGAGGTTGTTGTTATGTTGTGCTGTGTTGACGTCGACGGCAAGAAGGCCAATTCAAGCGGGCAGGAAGCTTAAACAGCTCTCGCGAGTCAGCCAGCTGCTGACCGGGTGCTCAATTGACCACTAGAGGGCAACAAGCTTGGGCTGCCAACTGCCAATGAGGAGTGGCGGGCTGGTGGGGCAGCCGAAATTAGCCAAAGGAACGCAGAGCTTGGCAATGTATGTGCTTATGTAATATTCAAGATGTGAATGCTGCTCGAGAAGCTCACTGTCGATCCAACAACTGGCACCTTGATGAGTTCAGTCGATTCTATATGTTTATATCTTGGATGGCAATGCCTACCTTGAGAGTCCAGCTGTTCATGATTTACGAAGATTTGAAGAGATTCCGTGGGAAAACATGTTGAGAGGATTGTCATGGCGAGCGAAGCCGAAGTTCCAAGAACAAAAAGCTAACCTGTCTTCCACACCTAGGTGAAACCTGTAGAATGGAAACGTTCTCACCGGCTTTAGTCCTGGCTAACAAGTGAATCACGGGATATGAACATGTTCGAGTGCCAATGTATGTATAAATTGTAATGGGCTGTGCATATCTTGGAGCCGTCCAGCAACATTGCAGCACAGCAAGAACAAATATGAACAAGCTACTCCGTTAACACTACCAACACAACAAATCCCGTCACGCCTCACTTTATAGAAAACCAGGCACTGTTGTTGTAATGACCAAACTCCTGAGCATGCTATACTAACCCCAATGCAGTGCGTTAACCTTCAAACCAAACTCCAATGCTTTACAAGCTTCTCGCATATGTAGTTGCAGTCCATTCAAGGCATTGAACTATGTACGTATAGTTGAATCCAATACAGTGGCTCGTTCCATCCCTTCAACCACATGTCTCGATCCAGCTGGGTGACTAGCCCTCGCCGCCAGACACATTCTCGCTACCTTTACCAGCCGCAGCAGTAGCAGCAAGACTTGATTCTTGCTGGCCGGCGGACTGAGTCGCTGCAACAGTAGTAGCACCCAGATCCGTCGTGGGCTGTGGGTCTTGTACTTTTGGCTGATCTTCTTCATCCTCCTCCACCTCAGCTGCTTCAAACTCGGCCATAAAGTCAGCTTCAAGCTCTGCCTCGTCCATGTCCTCGTACCCGTCTTCCTCGCCAGTGACCTGCGGCGTGGGTAGACTCGAATTATCATCATTGCCTTCAGGGGCATACTGGTTCTTGAGGGAACTCCCGCCAAGAGGCTGACGCGCTCTTCTCACCCGCTTCGACGACAAGACATTGCCTTCCTCGTCGACTCTATCGGATTCGCTGCCTGTCTCGCCCTCGTCGTCGGTGGCATACTTGCGCTTCTTACCCGCAGTGCGCCGTGAGTCGTCGTCAGTCTTGGCTTCGTCGTCCTCGTCGGTGGATTCTTCCATAAATGCCTCCAGCTCATCGTCGACATCGCCCCAGTCAAACCCCTTGAGTCGCTCGGTAGGGCTCAGCTCGCCGTCTTCGGGCTCATAGGGCGAGAACTCGTCATCGAGATCATCATCTATCTCGCCGTCGTCTTCATCGTCCGAGTCTTCATCGTCCTCCTCGAGCTTGTGCGACACACCTTGAGGGTTGACGATGCGGAGTCTCGGGTTCTGCAGGCGGATCTTCCTTCTCGGCTTGCCGTTAGTAAGCCGGGCATCCGTCTCCTCGCCCTCGTCCATTTCAGTCTCGGTATCACCGGTTGCAGCCACCGTACCAGCAGAGTCTTTACCGCCTGGCCTGTCGTCAGGGTGGACGTCAAACAGGTAAGGTTTCTCGTCCGCTTTCTTCCATTTGCAGAAGCATTCGGACAGCCACTCCTGGCTGACGATCTTGATCGATGGGATCTCGGCAGCCTGTCGAACTTTGGACGTGCGTGGACGCAAGGTACTCACAACGAGATGAGTCACGTCCCTTGAAACCGAGGTGCGGATCTGTGCGCCAAAGCTCTTGAGTTGCAAGCCAATCTCCGAAGACAAAACATCAATGCCCATGGGAATTATGCCTGAGAGAACAATCCTGCAGCCCTCGAGGGCCTTGGACTTGACATCGTCCATGACATCCCCAACATCAGGCTTGGCGTCGATGTCGAGCTCCAACTTGCGGGAACGACGGCGGTCATACTCTTCATAGTAAGCCTTGTGAATTTGTGTTAAATGCTGTTCGAGAAACTCCAGCTCGCTGTCATCATCGGACAAGACCTGGTGGCGGTGATGTGGTTGGGAAGAGGGTGTATCCTCGCCATCTTCGGATACGGTAGACGCCTTCTCGGCCTCTTCTTCCTCTTTGTCGAGCTTTTCCTGCAAGATTTGTAAGGGTCGTTCCTTGATCTGCTTCTCGAGGGTTCGCTCCTGTTCTTCAAGCTGAAGTTGAGTGACGGCCGGGCTTTCGGGAATCGCCTCTTTAGCCTCTTTGGCAGACTTGCCATTGGCGGCAGCGGGACCAGGTGCATCGGTCAGCAGATCTTGCCGCTTGGGCAAAAAGCTAGAGTTGATATCTCCGATACCCTTGAAGAACTCATACGGTGAGACCTTGATGAGGTTCGTCCTGTTGTTAGGCCAGACATCTGCGCGGTCGTCGATGATCAGGACCATGTCGGTACTAACGGGGAAGAGCCGCTGCAGACTCTTCGCATACATGTTTCCGTTCTCATCACGACTGATGACGCGGTTTCCAAAAAGCTTGCGGTTGGGGTCGACGATACGCGCCACGTTCTGTGCATACGCACGCGTGCCCATGGTATACACATGCAGCTCATACATGGTGGAGATTCTCTGTAGGAACTCTTCCAGGCCAGGCCGCATCTTGATGTAGTACCAGCAGCCTCGAGCAACGCCGCGGGGCCCATCTTCCAACTGGAAGGTCTTGACATTCTTGACGGACTCGTAGTTTGGGTTCGTGGGGTCACGTTGCCATTCGCCTACGGTAGGGTCGATGCAGGCGTGGATGATGGTCTGATCGAGATCGACCACCAAACTCAGCTTCCGGCTCTGAAGAAGTCGGCGTTGCAGTGTCTCCTCCGTCCTGACAGCCTGGGTCTTGCTGACAGTCAAGCTGGTCTGGTCGTGGACCATGCTGATGGGGGCACGGTCAGCATCGCGGGTATCAGCGGCCCAATTGACCTCCGTCATGTCCTTGCCGCATCTCGCGCAGAGACCGGAAAACTGGACATCGTGAGGACACTCCTCCTTGACCGTCATGCAGGGACAGTCGCCCTTGATGACGTCGCCTTCTTTGATGAACCACTTCTTGAGGTCTCCATCAATGGGCGACTCCCAGTTGACAACCGTGGTCGTCGTCTCCTCCCATGTCTTGTCGTTGATATGGTCGCCGACTGTTCGCGTCCATTCGAACGAGTATGTCAAGAGTACCTCTTGTTTCTTGATGGGAGTCCCGGGCGACTTGAGGATCTTGACGATTGTGATGGGATACCGAAGACGGCTCCCGAAATTTACCGTCCGATTCATGGGCGGTGTGGTGGAACGTGTAAGAGGCTATGTGCGGACGCGTTCGTTGCGCAATCGATGCGCCTAGCAGGGAATGTGCGGACGCGTTCTTTGCGCAATCGTTACGCCTCAATGGATCAACTATACGAGAATATCGATGTTAACCAGACGGCAAGATAATTGCGACCGAGGGCGATGATGGAGACATACAGTATAGCTTCCCACGAAAACAAACAACTGTAGGAGCGACTGGATATACCCATCGCGCAGAGGCGCGCAAAGGAACAAATGGTCGATTAGGACGGCGTTCGCTGCCTGGATGGTGACAAAATCCGTGGGTTCTGACCGCTGGGTTCTCGAACAATCGTGAAATGTTTTATGAAGATGTCGCAGAGTTGCAGTTGAAGCTCGTAACGATATGTCGCGAACCACTAAAAACGGTTAGCCTTCTGGTGGGGTGGAAAGTGGGTTCATTGCAGGTCTAGCGTGGTGAAGGCTGCAGGGTAAGGTTGAATAGATGGTCCGAGCTCCAACGACCTTCTTATACGGAGAAAGGTTGTTCTCAAGGGCGTAATGGGATATCGACATGACGATGGAGTAAAAGGTCAAGATCGTGGATAAGAATCTTACCAATATAATGAGACGATAGCGGTGATGCAAACGGAGTAAGAATGTGCTCGTGATCTGATATGGTGGACTAAGCCGTCAAAGCCGTCGATTCCTTTGGGTGAGGTTTGGGTCCAAGCTTGAGAAGTATTAAACAAAAAGGACAGCCGGATGGAACCCGAGGAAGGTTTAAAGCTCGGGAAATAAATGCTTGTTGGCGGCTGTGTCCAAAGTTGTGTGGGTTAAAGAGAGCAGGGGCGGCGGAGAGTGGTGGGATGATGTAATACAACTGTGTGCCGTGACTCTGCGGTTGTCGGCGAAAGAACGGGCCCTGGAGTTTCTTTTAACGTGGGATGGGAGTCCTTTTTGTACCTTTTGCACTCGTTTGGCCCGTTCGGCGTGCAATTCACTGTCTTGACCAATCATGTGGCATCTGGCTGCTTGGCCTTGGAGATTTAGCATGGGCAGCCCCCTTGTCGGCTGTTCCAGTGACCGTTTGCGGGGTCAACTGTGGCTGGTGAGGTCCCGTCGTCTCTTTCTTGCCGGCGCTGCTGTCTTGACACTCGCAGTGACTCCAACTGCTCGACGGGTCTTCAAGTCTTTTCGAACCGTGAAGCGCATTCACTGCGAGCTGCACCACTGTTCACGCAGCTTCACGCCAACCAGAGTATCCGTTGTGTTTCTTCGGTATCATCAATACATGTATTCTGACTCGCCGCCACTCGTCCTAGCCAGATGACTGTTTTGAAGGCATCGCCACTTGGGCCAAACATCGAAACAGTCAGCTTCGTTGGGTACGTACCTGTACCTTTGATTTCCCCGGGAAGTTGGGGCTCAACTCTGGAGCCAAGTCTTTTCCTTGGCTCCTCCCTTCTTTGTCGTCAAGATGGCGTGACCCAGCCAATCATGCGCTTCACACCGCCTGGGGTCTCCTGACCTCTCGAGTCGCAACTACGACGACAGTATCAGTTTGCTGTTCACCTGTGCATCATGACTCCTTGGGTTATAATAAGTGTCGCAAGAATGTGCATCTCAGCGAGAAAGTCATAATGAAAGCCATTTTGGCTGCCTGTTAGGGGCGGTTGACTCTAAGCATCAACTATTTACCATCAAGATATCAGGCATCGAGTGATTGAGCCAGGCATCCCTTTACTCATACACTATCTGTTGTACCTATCTCGGTTCCCGTATATACATTGTCACATCTAACAGCAACAACAGCAGTGGAGCGTGCAGGAATTACCATTATTGTACATGCAGACAAAGAGAACAAGCCCATATATATCACAGGACATGGAAGAGGAGGTCCCAACAGAGAGACTTTTTCGCACCACTCTCTCCGATGACGTACAATTGCCTGCCATATGTGGTGCGATGTCAGCGCTGTGCGACTTCGTTCAACCCATTCCTGTTGTGCTGCTCTCTTCAACGGCGACTGGGGTGCAAAAGGAGGAAATAAAGAACGATGAATCGAAATACGAAAAAGGGGAAAGTAAGGTCTAGTCACCATCACAAAAGTTAATGATGATGCAAGTTTAAAAAGCGATTGTGATTGAACGATAAAAATGTATATAAGGACGTGAAAAAAGAATGCGTCAAGAGGGAATCGAACCCCCCCCTCAACCTTGGAAGGGTTGAATCCTAACCACTAGACCATTGACGCTTATCAGTTGCTGATATCGAGGTTCCAACTTGGAACCTATCTCGCTGCCTCGATGACGCCCACCCCTGAACTAACACCGTTCGCTTTTCACCGTCGTCTCCTCAATAGCACAAACATCTTCTCAGAGACCATTCATTTCCCGTTCGGGTTTTTTGAACTTTCCGGTCCTTATCGGTCGTACATGGTTTATTTGAAGATCCAAATGTCAAATCCTCGTTGGTCGTCTACCTGTCTGCCATCCGACGACGTACCCCATTTCGACATCAGACCACACACCACACAATGCCAGGCACGCCACACCATGGGATGATAGTTTCAATATCTCACCACGGTAGAGATGAAATTCAGACCCCTTATAATTTTTCTTCTTCTCTTCACTTGACCTCCTTTCCTGTCCCAAATCGAATTCACCTTTCACGGCTCATAACGCTTCTGATAAGAAACTACCCCCCCTTACGGTCACTTAGAGCTTGATTGCGAAGGGCTTTTAACAATAGTTCAAGCTGGATAGTAAAACCAGAAGCAACGGATACCGTTGTCCCCTGGATTGCATTTCTAGGTAGTGGGTGGAAGATTAGTACGTAACCGTTCATGGCCAATCTCTCGGGGATGACGAAAAAGAAAAGGCAGAAAGATCAAGCCATGCCGGACAACGTGCTATGCTCTTGTGTTCGTCTTGTACATATGTTCTACTGAATTCATCGCATCTTTTAAAAAAAGGATCCAACACTAGAACATGATCAGCGCTTTCTATACGGAAATCCGTAACTTCTTTAGCCTTACTTAATTTCGGCTCATTCCGCATTGTTTGTTTTTATCCAAAAGGGTCAATATCCAACGTCTTTCATACGAGTATGCTACGAAGCGATAAAGCAAATAAATCCTTTTGTGTTTAGGGAAATATTCACAAGTTCTTATTCTAGACCTTATTCTAGCAGTCGTAGGTCGGCTGTAAAAATCTCAACAAGTAGATGATCTTGAATAGGAAAAACAATGTATCTCTTATAACGTTGTAAAAGGCAAAAGCTTTGAACTATCGAATATGTAATAATTCATGACGCTGTATATAGAGACATTAATGATAACATGAAATAGTATAAAATAATGTAGTGATAGCAAACCAGTCTGGAAACTGAGCAAACAACCCCAAACCGAACTCCTCTCTTGAAACTTGAAAGGCACACCAATTCTCTCGTAACTTCATCTCCTCGTCTGTCTCATAGTGTGGCTGGCATATTGGCGTCCCTATTCTCTACCATGAACCATAAACACCAGCAAACTGCCAGAATGCAAATGGAAAGGGATAAGAGGAACTACCTTGGATAAAAAAATGCAAAATGAAACCCGTAACTCCGCAAGCCCATCAATGACCAGGTTCCAAGGTCCAAGTTCGTAACTAGCCCAAACAAACCAACCCATCATTAACTCATGTAATTTAGCCAACCAAGTCAATCACCCAATCCTCTAGGTCTATGAACTGTTTCCAGCACTGTATGGACCCCCAAACAAAGACTCACAAAGGCTAGCAGAGAGAGATCTAGGCAGACAAGCAGACAGAGCGAGTGAGTGGTCATGAGAGGAACTACTTCTTCCCCATGACCCGACTCCCCAATGCCCGCGCAGAAGCAGCCGCAGCCGCAGCAGCCGCAGCCGTGGCATCAACCCCCAGTCCAGACGATCCCTGGTGTATCGGAGTAGGGAGCGCGAACTCATCAACTCCGGGATCAGGCTCGCTGCTCCCACCTGTGCCAACAAAAGTCCAGGATTCCTCCTCATCGTCGTCATCCTCGGATCCTGCCCCACCATGATCCCCGGCGCCGTCTCGCTGGGCAGCGTCTCTCCTCGCCGTGGCAGCTGCGTTCTTGACAGCCTTGGATTTGATCAGATTCGTGGCGTATTCGAGGTCGCGATAGATGCACTGGATTGCGTTCTCGACGCCGTGTTCCTATTACATTCCCAGTTAGCAAAACAGTTATTCATTATGTGGAGTGTTACTAGATGCGCTTACCTTGCGAATCTGCTCCCCCAAAACTCTCGCCTTGACGATCATTCGCTCACTATGCGTAGCCTCCCAGAGCGCCCTGGCAAAGGGGTTTTCACCCCACTTCCTAAGACATATGCCCACGCCCAGATCCTCAACCCTCATGCCGAAGAAGAACTGATCCCCAAAGAAAGGTCGAATGATGGTAGGAATTCCCGCCCGTAGACTCGCGCCCGTGGTGCCACTGCCTCCATGATGCGCCGCCGCGTCAATCTGCTTGAACAGCCAGTCATGCGGCGCCGACTTGATGACAAAGATCTCGGGAGGCAAGACAGGTTCTTCTGGTCTTAAGTCGTCCGTCGAGGAGCCGGTTTCCTGCCTATCGCTCCACCCTTTACTCAAGATGCACCGTACATCGCTCTTGAGAACGGCATCGATCACCTGCTGCGTCATCTCGGCCGGATCAGGCACGATGATGGACCCAAAGCCGACGTAGACCAGCTTCTTGTCATCTTTTCTGGCCTGGTCGATGAAATCCGTCAGTTCCTTGGGCGGGGTCCACTTATCATTCCCCTCGTCCAGGAACCAATATCCCGTCACGCGTATCCAATCGCTGTAATCTAGCGGTGGCGGCACGACAAATGGCGAAAAGTTGTACAAGAATGGGACCTTGTTCACCTGCATCTTCTCCAGGTTGGTGTTGGGCAGTCCGAGGGTGTGGTTCCTCCACTTGTTGATCTGACCCGCCGTCCCCTTCCAAAAGATGTTATCGAACATGACGTAGGTGACGTAGTTGTAGGCGCCGCCCATCTTTTGCCCCGGCATCATGAAGGCGTGCGGGTAGGCTCTCGTCCGAGTCCAGGGCATGGTGAAGGCGCGGAAGTAGGGGATTCCCAGGGCCTCGGCGATGTGGATCCCCGCCATGGCGGACGGGGACTCGATGAGCAGGTCGCTGCCCTGACAGGCTTCCCAAGCCGAGACTAGCAGATCATCGAGCCACCCACGGAATTTGGAGTTGGCTTCGCGCAAAAAGGCCCAGGTAAAGGTGCCATTTTGGATGCAGATGCGCATCAGTTCGCTCGGATCGCCACCTACCGGGGCAAACTCGATGCCATGGCCTTCGATCCAGTCTTTGAACTCGCCGTGGGTCGCGATGCGAGGTTTGTGACCTTCTTCGATGAGCTTCTTGCAAAGGGCAATGTACGGCTGGACGTCTCCGCGCGAGCCAATGGTCAGGCAAGTGACTCGCAGTGACTGGCTGGGCTTAAAGTTGAGGTACGATGACTTAGGGTCGTCAAACAAGATGGTGGGAGCATCCGACAAGCCCGATGTCTGTTTCGGCAGCTGGATCTCATGATCCAAAAACTCGTCATTCCTCGCCTGGTGCAAAGCATCCCTCTCTGCCACGGCAGCCTGTGCGGCGTTCTCAACCTCTTCCGATTCCAGCTCGTCCGAATCGCGCAGAAACTTGGCGGCTTCCAGGTTCTGCAAGAGTGTGACGGCGCAGTCGTCCCTGTTATCCGCCTTGTTGAACTCAAAAAACAGCTCTTCATGGCCTCTGATAACCACCACCAGACCTGCGTAGCCAAATCGGAACCCCTTCTCCTTGTCCACGTTCTCGATCTCTTTCAGGGGCAGGATGAGCTTGGTCCTTGTACCAGGCAAGAGGCTACGGAAGCAGAAATGCCGATCGCTGATGTAGATCTTGCCGTACAGCGGCAACACCCGCATAAGGTAGCCAAAATACGCCGCCTGTAGCTTCTCCGTCGAGGGCAGGGCAAAATGGGCTTGGAACCGCGCTTCCGAGTTGGCGCGTTCCTCGGGGTCGTCTTCAACCTCCTCGTCCGTCTTGAAGTTGCCCAACTGATCGTCATAGTGCTTCTTGCCTCCCTTCCACATGCCCGAAACTTTCTCCACGTATCCCATAGACTCTGTCGCGAGCAGGCTGCTCATATGCCGAGACTGGCGGTCCAGGTAGCCGAATATCGCGTTCGCTTTCTGGAAGGGGTACCCGCCCATTTTGGCAATGTTCTGCAGCGTCGGCGTGGTGGCCTGGGCACGTGCCTCTGAAGTGCTCGTCTCGGGGATGTGGCCAGTCGTACTGGCATTCTTGGCCGAGTACTTACCCAGGCCCGATGTGTGATGCCGCACGATCGGTGGTGGAGCGACGCCGTCAGCACGCGAGGCCGAGGCTGAGCGCCGAATGGTCGGGCTGCGGAACACGTCGCTGCCTCGCAAGATTTGACTCGCTGATGGCTCCTCACTGCTCCCAGACGCGACAAGAGCTGATATGCTGGCCTCGCTGGGGTCTTCCATTCTGCTCTGAACGTATGAATCGCTGCTTCCGTATCCATCGGGTCTGGGGTGACTATCGCCCAGCCTATTCCTGCTAAGGGACCTTCGACTGGCACTGAAGCTGCGACGGGGTGATTCCTGTCGTGCCATAATTTGGCTGACATCCAAACTGCGTCGCCCGAATGGCCGCAAGGCATCGAAACTCGATCGTGCAAAGTCGCCACTAGCGCGGGGACTCGTCGACTGTGCTGCACCACCCGGCGACAGAGGAGGAAGAGTGGCCCTGACACCTTCGACGAGCCTGCTGGTGCGCACCTTGGAGCTTCGCAAGGCAACATCGCCGCTCACACTAGCTCTCGACGATGGCTCGTTTGAGCTGGAGCCCTCTCCGAGTTCGGCCGGCTTCACCGAGTCTTTAGGCCCAGGTGTTTGCACTGTCGAGGAGGAGTCTTCGACCAGGATCTTGAGTACGTTCAAGGCTTCTTTCCCGTAGCTGAAGAAGGAGAAGAAATATTCGTCGATGGCGTAGGTTTCGTCGTTATCGATAACCCTAATCTTGCAAGTATCGGCGAAATCCAGCATCTGCGTCTCCTCGATGTCGATGACATTCTCAATGGGTAGCGAAATCTTGACGCTGTCGCCGTCGTTGTGTGAGCGAAAGATGACCCTTTGTAAGCTCTTGACCCACTCCTTGGCGCTCTGGGCACTGTCTGCCTTGAAGTTGTAAGTCCGGTGCGCGGTGGCGACTGAAAAGTGCACGGCTTCCTTGTCTTTGTCGGTGACGGTTGCTGAGATGCCGTATCGCAAGTCGATCTGACCGCTGGGAAAGTAAAGATTTTGGGGATCACGGTAGTATGACAGGACATCGCCTTTGAGGCGAAACCAGTACCTGTTGAACTTGGGATTCCGTTTGCCGCTCTTGGAAAGATAGCCGGACTTGGCAACCTCGTGCTGCGGTTCTGGTTAGCTCTGTTGCGAAACAAATTTGAGGACGGAGTATGCTTACTGCCTTCTTCGGAAGGTATGCATAGAATGCAATGTGGTTCGTCGTGATGTACATGTATCCTTGGAGCAGGACATGTTGTAGCAGCCAGCAGGGGTATTCTATGAGTTACGATGTCAGCACTACGCTCCGACAGACCAGATTGTATAATTTCCTACCTTCAATCACCTCCTCAGGCTTTTCAAACTCGAAGATCTCCTTGAGCTTCTTGGCGAGCTCAGTAGGGCCTGTCTCGCCAACGTCGTCATCGCGGCGCAGGTCGCTTGATAACCTCTCCAAGTCGAAACTGGGGCGTGAAACCATCTCGGCGCGGGCAGCAAGCATCCTACTCATTACAGGAGCGAGGCCGGATGCGCTGTGGGTTCTTGTAATCTCGATTTCTGGGGTGGTCACCCCTCCTTTAGATATGTTGGCTCCCATTGATGGTTGTGTTTGTGCATCCTCGTCCTCGGCTTCCGGTATTTGGTTCTTGTCGGTTATGGTTGTGGTGTCTTTTCGTCTTGAAGATTTGGGGGAGGAAGATTGCGTGCTATTTGATTTGGACTTGCTCGATAACCTTGTGAGTCCTTGCACTGAACGCAAAAGACGATTGTCCGAAAGTTTACGCCTGTGTTTTCCCTCACTCTTGCCACCAGGTGATGCATTCTTTTGCAGTATTGTAGTTTGGGCGAGCGGGCCGCCCACGCCCCCCGAACTCAAACCTTCTCTCCTGGCTGGGGCCTTGATACCGGCAACGGTCATGGCCATGTGGCTCTCGGCCTCGTCCTCTTCATCCGAACTCTGACCTTCGAACCTGTCTGCAAAATCTGCTTGGCTTCCGGCTGCGGCTATTAATCCAAAGATGCTCTGGTTCATGTTCATGAACATGCCGCCTGCGTAGCCTTGTGGTCGCAGCACCTCCTCTTCGCTGTCGCCATGGTCTTTGAGGCGCTCAGGCAGCTCCATTGTGGGGGTATGTTCACCGTCGCGTCGTCTCTTTTGTAACTTTCTCGACACGCGGCGTGCGGGAGATTCGTGGTGACTTGTATGCGCCTTGCTTCGGGAGGGTATGGATGACGGGCGTTCGGTCTGGAGTGGTGGGAAGTACGATGTGGGAGGTTGCGAGTCTGGCTGAGAAGGTGTGCGGGCGGCATCCACAGGAGGAGCAGGTGACGATGGATCTGTGGGCGCCATGATGTGGTGGTGTGCCTAAAGGCAAAGTTGTGGTGGTGAGCAAGCTTCTCCTGGCGGCCCTCCGTCTTCCGGGTCCTTGCCGCCAACGAGGTTGGGTCCAGGAGGATCGCGCGGATTCGTGCAGGCGGAGCAAATGCACAGCGCAGTGCAAACTCGTCGAGGATCTGGGAATGTCTTTGTCACACCGCCGGGTGTGCTGGGTGTCTTGGGCCTGTTTGCGCAGATTGGCGCTCGGAAAGCGACGAGATACAGTAACTTTGGGATAGGAACAGGCAAACAAGACAGGCTCCAGGGACAATGTCTAGGCCCCCAGTCGGTGCCAAGCTTGGTGGTTAGGGGGAATTACTGAGACCAGGATAGTTCAGGATTGCAGACTCGCAGTCAATCAAACAAGTCGTAGAACTCTCCGATGTGGAGTCAACAGATCACTTGCGACTTTGGCAGGCAAGCAGGGCACGTTATCGCGATCACCGGTCAGCAACTGGAACCGAGTGAGGGAGGGAGCGGCCAGGCTGACAATGGCCGGTTGTTGGCCGGCTTGTCTAAAACAGGATGCAGCGTGCTAAAGATTCCGGATAAGGCGGGGTGGTACCGCCCGAGAATGTGGTCGGCCGTGGGTGTCGCCCGGTGTCTTCTATTGTTTCAGCGAGTTCAATGGTGCAGGCACGTCTCGAGTCGAGTTCCAAGTCGACATAAACATGGCCAAGTTTGAAGTGACCGACTCTTGTCAAAATAGACGACGTCCAGGAGATAGGGTGGTGATTCTGGACCTGTTCCCCTGTCCTGGCGTCAGCCAAGCGACCTCATTCGTCCACCGTATCAGCTGCGCTGCACAGCACGGGTCTGGTGCTCACTGTTTAGTCATCATGGAGCCGTTTTTATAGTGCTGTACCGTACCGTATTACCATCTACACACAAAATCTAGTCCAAAGCCCACATAAGCTGGAACTCCGGTTATGACTGATATTAGAACTTAAAGATGAGCTCGACAGCGAAGAATGAGAGCAGTGGCGCTTTACTCTTCGGGACTGCAGATGCAGTGCGCGTGTGACTGCGTGTGACTGTTGGCACCGTTTGGAAGCCTGTATTTAGTGGATCCACGCTGTTACAGTACTCATTGCGCAGTACCGGATACGGGCCAGGGACCTCAGTGCTGCACGAGAAGTGATGGATGGTTGTGACACATCATGACTTGCAGCACAGGAGGAACAAGGCGTTCAACGGCGACAGAACGAGTGGCTGGGATTGGCCATTGAATATATCAACGAATACGTACGGGGCTTGATTCCGAGTCCGATAATTGTTTCTCTGCTGAGCGTCATTGAATGTTCGATGACGGGGTCCGCCCTGAACCGTTCACTGGAGTCTGATGAAGCAGCCCAGAACCCCAATTCCCCCGGATGAGCTATCAGTCATATCCACGCAGCACCACTATCTGTTATCGATAACAACGAGATAAGGACCAAATGGTGCTGCATGACGCACGGCAGCCGCTGCATATCGGCTGACCAGTTGGGTATCCGACAGGTGTCACATGCTAGAGATACACCTCCTGGGCGGTTTCTAATGGATCATCTCAAATAGGACCTTCATATTGATACTACGTATTGAGTATCTCAAGAGGAAAACAGTGATTTGCAGGACGGCTGTCTCGGGGACTTTTGAGATGTAAAAGCCCCTATATTATTCGATATCTGGTGATATGTGGAATTACGATCTGAAGGATCTCATTGAAGCTAACAAAAGCCACAGCCACATACTCCATGCAAGTAGAATCCTAACAAGTAAACATAATATGTACCGCAAAGCAAAGACAACCTCTCAAACACCTATATATCCCGTGTATGTATTAAAGATAGCAATCCCCCAAAGCCATCATAAATCAGTGCCAAATGCCTGCTGATATTCCTTTCATCGGCCTTTTTCCTGATCCCGACACCAACATGAGCTCTTTGTGTGCTGACTGCAGCGCACCCTCACGGGACTGTACATACCCCCACTCCCGCCCAGCCACAAGACAGCGTGGGACAGCCATCCCGTGTGTATAACCCATCAACACCCCAGATTTGTGCTTACACCACCCCTTTCAATGATGCGTTCCTTAAACGTCGAACTGTGCTGTGTCATCCAAGCCATGACTCCAGAGAAATAGACATCGATGCAAAGATGTCCCTAGCCCTGTTCGTTGACCTCACAACTAAACGCCTGTTTCCACACCGATGAAACTTGAGCAAAATCCAAAAGCCACTTCGTTCATATGTCGTTTATACCTTATCCAAGGAAGGGTAAATCACATCCACAGACACAACTTGCCACTAGCTGTGCCACCAGCAACCCAATCCTGGGTAGGATGAAAATGGGCAACAGCCGGAACAGCAGTGATTCCATCCCCGTCCAGCTGAGCGAGCTGCTCGCCATTCGCAGCAAAAACATCCACAAATCGGTTCATGTTTCCAATGACAAACTTGTGGAGATTGTCCTTTGGCGCCTTCTGCCACTGAGGCTTCAAGATGGTCACCCATCTGCCAGTCTGGTTGTTGTGTGTAATCGAGGCCGTGGGTTTCATATCCTTGTCGGAAATATCATGGCCTGGCTCCCATGAACCGGCGTCAGGGAAGTTGTAGATCTTTATCCGGTCATCATATGACGAGGTCGCAATATGGCCTCCCGCGCTCCAGCTGGCATGAGATACCGAGAGGCGCGACTCGTGCTCGCCTAGCAAGGCTGGATGACGGAGGTCGCCTTTCCCTGTGATCTTGCGCAGGTCCCAGATTTTGAGGGTCCGATCGAGCGAGGCTGTTGCGAGCAGGTGAGGATGCCGAGGATGCAATGAGAAGCCGCCAATTTTCTGCTCAGTCAATTGCCAAATGTCTGCCGAAGACGTCTTCTCCCGGATGTCATGACGCCCGACCGAGCCGTGCAATGTGGAGAAGACAATGACATGGGGATCGGAGGCTGCCATATCAATTGCGCTGATGGGTAGCTCTTCTTTAGAATCGGTCGGTGCAAAAACCTCCATCGAGACACCTTTGTCGAGGTCTAATTTGCGGATCGACGAGTCGTAACTTGCAGAAAATACTGCATTCTCGTCGGCGGGGGAGAAATGAAATGAAGAAATGGTGCGCGAGTGAGTCTTGAACGCTGATATTATGGGATCCGGATAATCCCCATTTTCGTCCTCCCCGTCCTCATTGGCCTCGGGTACCTCCTGCGAAGCATCGAAGACACCCATTGCCCCTTCCTTATCGCCGGCAAAAATGATCGGCTTCGATTCAGTCGGGTGGAAGCCCATTGAGTACACTCTTTGGGGAGTGATCTTGATATCTGTTCATTGGCGCTTGTCAGTGACGACTTCTTCGAGCTCAAGGATCAGCGAGAGGAGTGACATACCGTTGACTTCCCATTTCTCATAGAGCTTGAGCCCGCTCATCCTTAGTCTGAGGTTCTTGAGGTCTTTATCCGTTGTCTCCTTGACATCCTCATCCGTAAATGTTCTAACTCCTGGCTGGGCACCTCGAACAGCAAGGCCCTTCAATCCCGCGAGACCGTCCAGGCCGTTGTCCCATTTGCGACCCTCGACCTTGATGTCTCCAAGCTGAAGGTCTCCACTGACGCGCAGCTTCTTGGCTTTTGCCTCTTCAGCTTTAACCTCAGCTTCGACTTCATATTTTCGTTTCAGAAAGTCTGAGTCGGCGTCGAGACCGGCGAGACGACTGCTTTGTCGTGTGGCGCGGACAGGCTGCTCGCGGGTCTTGACTTCGCGTTTCGCCCGGGGAGTGGCGGGAGCTCTTGGCTTCGGCTTCGGTTTCGGCGCCGGCTTGGGAATGATCTTCTCTGCCGTTGTGCTAATGCCACTTAGAATGGCGTTATTGTTTGCGATATTCTCCAATCGCTTGCGCTCGAAGGCGCTCATCACGGGTTCCTTCTTCGGAGGCATCTTTGCTGGGCTCGCCCTTTATTGGGTGGAGGGCATAGGCAATGGACGAATTGGCGCGAAAGTGAGATATTTCTCACAGGTCAGATAATTAAAATTGGTAAGCAATTTAGGCCAAAACTGTGGGAAATCTCCAAGAGTTGGGACGAAAGAGCTCTTGTTCCGATATCAAGACCCGGCGCGCGCGAGAAGGGAGAAATCACTTAAACTCGAGTCGCGAATTGTCGCGTTCTTCAGCTGGGAACACCAGCGCGAAATCACGGGTCGGTCCACTGTAAATCGCCCCTTGGCCAGGCATCCATGCGATTTTTAGCGGCCGTGATCCCTGTCGGCTCATCTTGGCACGAGTTCCCGGCAGGCAAGACTTGGCGCAAACTTGCAATGCCAGTAAAATTTTGGGCTCCATCTTTGGCGCAAAATGTAAATATGTACAATCATCCATTGCTCAACATCGACAAACAGGAAGAAAGCTTTGCACCAGAAGTCGGAAGAACAAGAGCTTTCTTTTTGTATTATCATATTTCAATGTACTAGAACTCCATCAAACATGGCACCCACGACACTCCTTCCGTTCCTGTACCAGACGAGAACCCTCCAGTGGTTGGCCCGAACCCGAGCGACCCCCGCCTTACAGTCCTTCTTCCACAGCACTCCAAGACACAACCTTCCCAGACAAGTCGCGAGACGTCCAGCGCCAGAGCCAGAGCCAGAATTGATAAACGAAGAAGGAAAACGAGTGCGAAAAGGAAAGGGCCCAGCCGAAGCAGCACACGACAGCAACGTCCCATTCGAGGGTCTCGAGTTCGAAGTAGAAGATGACCCCGAGGTCCTGCGCAGCTCCACCATAACCGTCAAAGAGCGCGATGCATTTGACCGCATCTTTGAAGAAATCGCCATGCGCGGCAGGGCACCCGCCGAACCAGCGCCCATAAACAACCGTCTTCCCGGCAGCACGGGCCTGTTCATCCCAGACCTCTACCCAGACAAACAGAACCGAGACAACCAGCCAATGGATGCAGAAAGCTTCGATAAGCAGTTCCAGCTTCCCGGGCAGAGTACACGGGAATTTCTCAACGTCATCGTCAAAGACGCCGAGACATTGGCCAGCAGCAAGGATCCGTTTCACAAACACCACATGCTAAGGAGCATCAAGAAAGTCGCGGACCCAGAACAAGCCCTCAAGCGTTTTCCGCCGAGTTTGCGAAAGGCGGCCAAACTCGCACTCGGCGTCATCGATCGCGACCGGCAGACAGACGACTTTAGCATGATCCACCAGGTCAATCTCGCCGAGGTTCCACAGGCAGAAGAGGACGTGGCCGAGCTGAGCGCGCTGAATGAAATCGCCGACAACAAGTTGTCTGATAAGATCGCGGCCGAGTCCCTTCGCGCCGTGGAGCGCAAACGCGTCGAGGGCTTGATGCGCGCTGCCAAGACGGATTTCCAGCTTTGGGATGTGCTTGAGAAGGAGGTCTTTTCCATGGTTCAGAGGCTGGGTATCTCGGGCGAACCGGATGGCACCGTCACTGGCGTAGTAGGCAAGAAGAAACGAGGTGGGAGAACAAAGGACGGCGTGGATGATGTGGAAGCAGCGGCCGGAGATGGTAAAGGCAAGCTCTCCATGAACATTTACGGCCCGCTGTATCCATCTTATCTTCTGTTCGCCCTCCGCCTGATGGACCAGCACTTTGCCCATCCCTCGCCCATGGCGCTGAATCTCCTCCCCCGAATCAAGGAACTGGGTCTCATGTCCTTCGTCCTAGGCGTCAGCTCGCCATTCTACAACACGCTAGCGCGGATCTTGTGGTACCGGTATGGCGACGCAAAGGCGGTGCTGGATTTGCTCGAGGAGATGCGTCATGTGGGACTGTTCTGTGATGGCAGCACGCAGGGCGTCGTTTACAGGATCCAGGAGTACATCAAGGACAGCAAGAACGGCACGCACGGGCCGTTTGTGGCCGAGATTGTGGACGGGGTCGATTACGAGTTTGGCGTCAAGAATCGGCTCAGGCAGTGGAATATCTTTATTGGCAAGCAGTTGGAGGAGAAGAGGGCTGCTATTGAGCCTCCTTTGGTTTGATCTATCTGGGCGGGCAATGGCGAGAATGGCTGGGAGGGCAAGGGAAGATTAATATTCGGATCAGATTTGCCTGGTCAAAGTAGGGCAATGTGTTTTTGCATTAGACGTGGCATGGCATGGCATGGGTTAAAGTCTTGTAATATCAATGGGATAAATGTTTATTTATATCTGTGTATATTAGATGGATCCTTTCTTTCGACTTGTATATAGTTTTGTCTTGGTTGTCAAAGGGCCCGGGCATGTGTAAAATATGTAGGAATTTGGATGAGATTGTGCTGGACGTATCCCGGGATCGCGACTTTTACTTACTGCGTGCTCAATACCATAGCCTGATAACCGTCGTCATCGTGATTCAAATGTCGGAAGTTGGTAGATTC
Organism: Rhypophila decipiens; assembly: GCA_033297075.1. NCBI lineage: Eukaryota > Fungi > Ascomycota > Sordariomycetes > Sordariales > Naviculisporaceae > Rhypophila > Rhypophila decipiens. The sequence continues at coordinate 14,920 of MU858259.1, read as the reverse complement.
CGGTATGGAGTGTGAACAGAACGTGAGAATGGTCTTGGTCAGTTTTGGGATGGAAGGGGCTTTGTTGTGGTCGCGAGGCAGTTGGCCCAGCAGCGAAAGAGGCCTACTATGGGAACCCAGTGAGGTGCACCTGAACTTGATGCAAAACTGTGTAGTCCAGAGAGAATCCTCAAGGGCTAGCATTTTAGAGTAGTCTTCATCTCCTGCAACACATGAATGAAGTCCTGTTCATAGACGGTTTTTCTTTATCTTTCTTTGTTTAATCATCTTTCATCTCGACGACACTCGTGTTACTAGTGAGGAACGTCATGTTACTCAATGCTCACCCCTGAGTTGTTGATTGTATGAGCATACTTCAGACTTCTCTTGAGTGGTGTTGCATATTTGTTGACTTTAGAGATTGAGCATCACGCTGCTATTGGATGTGCAAGTAGGTCTTTGTAGTAATTATCAACTTCAATGTCATGTTTGGCAGTGGTTTCAGCCCGACCTGCCCAGCCTGTCCCTGCATCTTGATAATCTTGACCACCGTGAGTCTGGGGAAGGACCGAGCAATCGGCCCCGAAACAACAAAAAGTACTGTTGACCCGACTTCGCCTCGAAATAGATCACCGCAGTCAAACGAAAATCCCAAACAAGTTCCGTGGGGTATGTTGTTGCGGCACAGTCGGCCGCCCCTCGGGCCGGACAACCCAACCCGGGCTGGACCCGACCCCTTTCCCTTCACGGATCCGGGCCACTGCGTGGTTGGCCCCTGAGCAACATTCCCATCCAGACCCGTGACCCAACAATACGGCAAGGCATCCAAGTCGGACTTGGGAAGGGGTCTGTTTCGGCCAAGTGGCCCATCCATGACTCGTCCGTGCGCCCCGGCCAGAAGGAAAGAAGTTTTGAGATTGCGATCAACTTTCTCGGGAGCTTGGGGCTGGTCTTAAATACACGGATCTCCCGCTAGACTAGAACGTGAGTGAGAATCTTGAAAAGTTTAGATAATCTTATCTTTTCGTCTGCTCAAGCTCTGACTAGTCGATAGCTCATCCTATTTTTGGACTTGGGACGATAAACACATCAACCAAACGCTGGATCAACAAGTCAAGTCATATACTATTTTGGTAAAGAACAGGAAGAACCGAATTTTCTTATCAAAGAAGAGAATATCTCTCTTTTCTTCCCTGACTCTGGTCCTCAAAAACCCACCTCGATCAACAGTCGACATTGACATATCAAACCCCTTTTCGAACACCAGTACTTTGAGCGAACAACTCAAGCAACGCAACCTCAGTCGACCTACCCGTCAACGGTCAAACCAAAACCAACAAAGATGGTCCGTCGCGCGTTGAGTCTCAGAAGAGGGAGCGCTCTCCCCCTAGAAATCGAAACAAGTTCAAATACCGCTTCCAGCAGAACATTCTCCCTACCCGGCAGCGAGATCCTAAACGCCCAAAATCAAACTCAACCGGCGGGCGATGGCGACGTCATGAATCCCCGACAACGTCACGGAGGTGGTCGTCTCCCGCTATCTCGTCATCACCAGAACATACGGAAAAAGTCCAGCATGACGAGCATCAACGCCGGGAACACAGTCAGCACAACCGCTCCGCCGGCGAGGAGTAAGAACCGCATGAGAACGAGGACGAACAGTAGCAGCACCAGCGTCAGTCTCGTCAGCACCAACAGCTCAGTCAGTCTGGATGAGCTGGACGCGTCTCCGGTTTTGAATCGAGCCGGTGGCTTGTCATCCATGCTTGATGATGATCTTGCTGTTATTCTCGATGACGAGTACCGGGATGACTGGTCGGATTCGGGACCTGATCGGCTGGGTGGCCTTCGGTCGAGCAGCAGGACAAGAGCCTGTAGCGGGAAATTGTTGATGGCCATTGGGGAGGGTGTGCGTGGGATATGACGGATATGGTATGGTGGTCGTGCTGGACAAGGAAGGTGTGTAGGATATCGAATGGAGGTAGCCCGAATATGACATAGAAATGGAATATTCCGTGCAATTCAGCCCAACCCACATCATTTGTTCCTATCCATTATCGAGAACACGGTCTTGTGTATTCTTAAGTAAATCGTCCAAAAGGAAATATCCAACATGTATTTCATCCGCGCTTAGAGGTACCCCTGACTCACTTGCTTTTTACTGAGCCCCCAGACTCAAACTCGGACCGCCATGGACCCGTTGTCCAGATTTCACTCGATTTCGTCCCCGGCGGTCCTCAGTCTCTGAACAACCCAAAAGTCAGCCTCCTTAGACCTTTTTCCCACCTCCATACAATACCCAGCCCACCAAGCAGTGAACTCAAGCCAGTAAAAATGATCAACGGCCCATAGGCAGTCTCATATCCAAACCTGGTCATTGAGTTCCAACCTGCGCTGCTCGAGCCAGCTCCGTGAACCACATCACCAAAAGCATTCACGCCCGCTCTCAACAGCGGCACACCAGCCAGGCCCCCAGTGACGTACCCAACCCCCCTCGCACCATTCAAAAGCCCGTACACCATTCCCATATCAATCGCCTCGTTTCGCTGTGCAGCTTCCTTCTCCAGCTCATTCAAGATGCCTCCCCACGTGGCGCTGTATCCTCCGGCAAAGAACCCGAACGTGACGCTGAACAATATCAGCAACGCCATCCCGCTCTGATGTGACGACGTCAAACCCCAGAACAAAAAGGCAGCCAGTCCGGAACTGCCGGCTGAAATGGCCGTGGTGGAAGCAGGTGACAAGGAAGGTCGCCACCTGATATACCGGGACCATCGTTGTTGGCGAGGTGGTGGCGATGAGGACGAAGACGAAGATGCATCAGAGAGATAGCCGAAAAAGGAGGAAGACACTATCCCGGGCACGTTGAAGAGCGCCAGCATTAGAGTGGCTGAGGCTTGGGAAAGCAGCGTCACCTCGGATGCGTATGTGTTCAGGTAGGTCTGCGGGATACCGTAGCCTGCGCTTTGGCAGATTATGGACGCCGAATAAATGTAGATAGTTGGGTGGCGCAAAAAGTTCCATGGGATTTTGCGCTGGCGGGTAGTCGTCAGGTTTCTTGGCTCGGATTCGACATGGTCTGAAGGGGAGGAACTGGAGGGGGTGACGGTGATGGCTCTTTCCGGTTCGCGAACAGATGGTGGTGTCGAGACGAGCATTGCACCGAGAATACTCGTACCCGCCGTGATGGCTGTCCAAATCTGCAAAGCGGTGCGCAGGCCGTATTTGTCCAGCAGGAATCGGATAAGGAAGGGACATGCAGATCCGACAATGTTCTTGCATGACAGGGTGATTCCGTATGCCAGGGCGCGATTGCTCGAGTTGAACCACTCACCCAAGGAAAGGGTCGTTGGACTGTACAGGAGTGCGCATCCTAGCGCGGAGAGGACCCCTTGGCTCGCGACCAAGTGCCATACATGGGTGCTGAAAGAGGACATGACAAAGCTGGCGCATGTGATGGCGGCACCAATTAATGCAGCGGCCTGTCGGTGTCGAGCCCATCGCCCATGTCCTGTGAAGAGGGCAAAGAGGAAGGGCATAGAAAGGTAGATGACTCCGTTGGAGACCATTCCGATGACACCGGTGACTTCCTGGTCGCCGGCGAGGCTCCAGTTCGAGGTGTAATATTCCTGGAAAACGCCATAGCACATGAGAAATCCTGTTCACAAGACTGAATGTTAATTACTTGTTTAGTTCGTATATGTTCCTGGTTCGACTTGCCCCAGATGGGAAGTTGGAGAATCGCAGACCCCAGGAGCACACTTGCTCGCTTGCGCGTTGAGTCCATTTGCCTGGAGCTCGGCATGTGTTCGTCAGAGGAGGAAGGAGTCCAGTCCTCAAGTGAGACATTGTTGCTCGTGATTCTGGTTTCTGCCATTTTGGCCAATAATTAATGAATCACGTTGATGGAGAGAAACAGGATGAGGCATCATATTATGGGTATGAGATTATTATCTGAACTATATGAGGTTTTCACATGCGATTTCGGACCGAGGACGGGGTTGTTGCGAGTGGTTCCGATGATTGTCGAAACCTATTTCCCTGTCCGGCCGAGGAACGGGGCGAGTTCGGTCACAGCACCTACCGGCATTCGGCAGGAAGAGCATACCTCCTGCTGAGATGGGAATGGTACGGAGCACTGATGAGCTATCCGAGATTCCGAGGGAAGGAGTAGCTGGAGGTCTCAAAGCCCCTCATTGGAACAACCAAACGTCTTCCAATACAACATGCATAAAGTTCCCCGCACTCACCGAAACTTAAACCTGAGTTAATTCCATCCATGTCGAATCTTTCACCATAGCCAACAGATCCCAAGCCGGTCTCGCTTTCCAAATCGAGATCGAGATTCACCGTCGCCAACCGTCTTGATCCACCGCACATTTAGGCCTCTTCTACTTTCTAGCTCTGTGGCTCATCAACAGAAAGACATTACCATGACCCGCCCGCATATCTTATCCTGTCTCACACCTGGGGGGACGAGGAGGTAACTTTCCAGGACATCAAGGACCTCAGCAAGGCCCGAAAGATGAAAGACTTCAATAATATCAATGGAGTATGCAACGTCGACCTGTATCCAGACGTCCACCATGTCTGGGTTGACACGTGTTGCATCGACAAGAGCAGCAGCGCCGAACTCACCGAGCCTATCAATTCCATGTTCCGATGGTACAAGCAGGCCACCTGCTGTGTCGTATATCTGGAAGACCTCCACCCAGCTATGGACGGGACGAATCTGCCGGCAAGTTTGGCCACAGAAGAAGCTCTTCGACCATGTCGGTGGTGGACCCGCGGTTGGACGCTTCAAGAGCTGATCGCCCCATCCTCTGCTTGTTTTTATGATTCCGGTTGGAAGCTCAGGGGCAATAAAACAAGAACTGGTCGAAGCCCTCAGTAACATCAGCAAAATTGACAAAACGACGCTTCTTGACGCAAATAACCTCTCGAATGTACTGATTGTGCGACGAATGTCCTGGGCTGCGGAACGAAGGACTACTCGGATAGAAGACCAGGCCTATTCTCTCCTTGGTATCTTCGGCGTGAACATGCCGCTCATCTACGGAGAACGGGAAAAGGCATTCATACGCCTTCAACAGGTAATTGATCAAAACCATCCCGATGATCTTTCCCTCTTTGCATGGAGCTTTCTGGCATCAAAACAGGATATACAGAGGCCGGAACTTAGCAGCTTGTTTGCGACTGACCCCTCGTTATTCCGGCTCTGCAGTTTCTTGGAAAGAGTTCGTGACTCTACCATCCCTTCGCCTAATATTGTGGTTACGAACAAGGTCGTGGAGATTCTCTTGGGCGCAGCACATGGGCAGAAATGCTGAATCTATTTCTGGTGCTAGGTGAAGCTAACTGAGGAAAGGTGACAGTCCTTGATCAGAGGACTGCCCTATATAACTAGTGGTGCGGTGGACCTCTGGGGTGGGGCACTGGCCTGTGCCTCATCCCAACAGATTCTTACTTCACTTGCGTCCGGAGGCATTCATGTGTTCCTCCCGCTAAACTGTTATGACGCGAAGCTGGGCAAAAATGTGGCAGCGATTCCACTCAGAAGAGCAGGACCTGTCTTTGCACGGGATGGGAAGAATGATCTAATAATGCTCGATCATCTGGGGCTTCGCTTCCAAAAGTTGACGAGGATCAGAATTCTTCAAGAGGCAATCACCCCTTGCCCTAGGCATGGCTGGGTTGATTCGACCACTAGCCGCTGGAAGTTCTTTCATTCGTTGGAAATCCACGACCCTCGGGTGTTTATGAACCTGTCGGTCGATGTTAGCTGCTACCTCCAACACCAGTTGAACCAGGACCTGAATTTAGGCCTCGCAATATCTGAGTTCTCCATTCCAGGAAAGGATGAACACTTTACAACATTTATGGAAGTCAAGTTCCGCGAGCGTTCGAACACACCATACGGCCGGCAACCACACTCGCCCGAGACGACGGTGTTGACCATGTGCGGCTTGACAGAACCAACCGGTAATCGCGATGTCAAGCATATCGACTTCTGGCTGGCGGTTATCAGACAACATGAACCCGGCGATATCGAAGGGCTGTTTCAACTTCCCGAGGTCTTTGAGATAAAGTCTGGAAGCTACAATCCGTACACCCTCTCCGCCCTTGGACAACGTCTGCGGGCCATGTATTCCACCAACCCTCGCTCAGACGTGTTTTCCCGCGAGTGCGAAGTAAATGTCAATGGGTATGAGTTGAAGATCTCCGTAGATATCAGGCGCTGGGCACCCAAATTAAAGTATCGTGATCAAGTCGGCAGCCAGTTCGTCGGACTGGAGGTTAAAGTCGAGATGCTAGACTCGACAGACTCGACAGACTTGAGTGAAACCGGGGGTGACAAAAACCCACCAAGGAAGAGCCAGTTGGAGGAATACCTGCAGAGCTTGAACTAAAATATCTACAAGACCTCCTCCACCCAGTTGGACATGGAAGAAGATCTCGGGGTTGGACACTTTAGGATTCATTGTACAAAAATCGGAATCCGTTTTCCCTTCCACAGTCTGTCCCACCATGGGTGCCGATACTCTCTCGAAACCATCCCATCACTCCACGTCCAACTAATCCCATCTGGCCATCGTCCCTGAGAGTTGCATCCTCTACCGGCCGCAAATCCCCCTAAAGTCGCACATCTTGCAGGTCCAACCACCGCAGTCATCAGCCGCGGTCGAGCACGACTCGATGAGCTCGCCCTTGAGCTTGCAGCTGTCGTTCTTGCCGCCGTACGCGATGCAATCCTCGACGGACTTGGTATGCTTGAGCGACAGGTTGGAGTTCCAGCCGTCGTCTGTTTCGATACTGTTAGTCTTTCCGAACAATGGCTTTGCAGGAACTGGGACTTCACTCACTCTGCCGCCTGACACGACCGCCCTTCCCGTCGTTCCAGAGCTCAACCTCCCAGGTCTCGCCGTTGGAGCTGCAGGTGAAGAACCACCGGGCCTCATTGTTGGTAAACGTCTTCTTGCCGCCCGTCTGGCAGTAGAAGTTGTTGTTATCCCAGATCTCGACCTGCATGATGTCGCCCATGAGGATGTTGTAGTTCATTTGCGTGTGGACGCGCACGCAACCCTCGACGGCTGTGATGCCTGCCAGGACGGAGGCAGTGAGGAGGGATGCGAGCTTCATTTTGTTGTTGGAAGCGGGTATGAAGTTTGTTTTGGTGTGTTACTGGAGGGGCCTGAGGTAGATTTGGAGGGAATGTTGAGTAGAAGTGCTACAAGGCAGGAGGTGTTACGAAGTCGGCATCATGGGCTTTTATACAAGTTTCCAAGTCATCATCCACGGTGGTTTTGTGCTGGAAAGATCATGACCCCTGTACCCACCTCAGTTGAGTTCAGCTTCGATCCCCCGCCTAGATCTTTTAGAATCAATGACAAAGACATCGTGAGATTAACTAATCGGTGTTTTGAGACTGAGCCCCCTTTTCCCCAATCTCTATTAGGAAGTCCGTAAACAACCCTGTAGGCTTTACACTTATATGTAAACCCAAGGCTGCTGACTAGGCTGCTGACATAGTGTGCTGCCTGGATCTCACTGATCTTAGGACTGACCGCTTGTGATAGAACCCCAGCTGCGTGTAACATCGCCCCCTGCTGATGCTAAGACAAGCCTTATAAATCATCAGGTCGTTCACCTGTAAGCTGTTGTCTTGCGCATGTCATAATTTGATCAAGAGATCCTGGCAGACCTGAGGCTGGCACGGCAGGTCCCATTCAGGCTGTTAGTAATCATTTGGTTGGCGACGAAAAGTGGAGCATTTGTTTTTCTTGGCGCTTTCATTGGAGCACGTTGAACAAGTTTCCCCCCGTGTCTTCCTTCTTTACCGACAGTCCTTTTCGTTCACCGATGCACCACACTCTCGTCATGCAAAGGGACTGAACAAAAATTGTATTTGTTTATAACATTCAAGTCATTTATTCATCTGTATCATCAATTGGTATCATCCAAAAACTTCCTGCCTTCCCAAATCACCGATTGCAACCACGTTTTTTGTTCCCGCGAATGACGCCCCAAACGACCCATTCGCACGAAACCGAGAACAAGCTGGAAACCATGGATTGTGGAACGTACTCCAAACGCCAACTCAATGGAAAAACAAGACCTCATGCAACTTCCTACTATCCCACCCTCTTCCACTGCGAGTTACTCTCTATCACCTGCTCGAAAGGATGAAGAGCCCGACTGCCGCGGCGCTGTCGATGTCGGTTCGAGATACGGCAGTCGAAGCGAAGATCCATTCCCTATCCGCGGCAAGTCGAATGACACCCGACTACTATTGTTCGACGGCGATGACGACAAGCTGTACATTTCCGTTTTCGCGCTCCCATCGACATCCTTGGCACTCTTGGGACGGTCCGCTCGGATTTTATCCACAAGCTTCGCCTTCTCATAGGCCTTCTCGTCATCCTGGTAGTTGATGAGGTATATTTCGAGCCTGGTGGCATAAAAGTCCTCGCGCTTTTCTGGGGTGGGAAACTTCAGGCGGAGCTCCATGCAGGTGACGCTCTCGACACTGGTGGTGTTGTTATTGGGGGAAGGCCTGCCGCTGCTAGGAGGGGACAGATCCCAGCGCTTTGTTTGGACTTTAAAGTTCTTCTTGCCGTGGCGGGCGATCACCATGAGACAACAGCTTTTTGCAACTTGTTTGTCTGTCGCGCCACAGTCACAGGCTGACTTGTCGATGAAGAGATCGCTGGTCACTGTGTTTTACCACTAATCAGCAAGATCTGGAACAAGTATGGAGGTGGAAAAGGGGCTGGCCCGCTTACTATTGAGGTGGAAACATGTGAAGATGTTTTCAGAGGTTGCAAAGAAGACGATAGCTGGAGGGATGGGCGGCTCTCCGACAACGACGGCAGGTTTTGATGGTCCCGCGCTGATGCTGGGGGCTATTGTACTTGCCGACGTCGAGGATCGCCTCCTTTCTATTATTGACGGCAACGAGGTTTGTGAGGTCGACGGCCTTCCGCGCGATGTTGATGAGCGCGCAAAGGACTTCGGCTCTGACTGCATGGAGTAGGTCGAACCCCTTGAGATCCGTGAAAAAGAAAATGAGCGAGAGGAGGGGCTGGAAAGGTCGGCTATTTCCTCGCCTGGCTCTTCTTCGACATGTTGTGGTGAATCCTGGGCCAGGGGTTCCCAGGCCCAGGCATGCGCCCGACCGGTAATTTGCTCCTTCCGCGAACTCGGGCTGCTCCATACCGGCAGGAGGATCTCAAGTTCCACATCTCGTTCGTCAGCACGGACCTTGTACCCAGTGATGGCTTGCTGGAGAGTCCAAGCCGCTCTCTTGTCGGCCAGCCGGTATTCATCAGGAGTAGCGACGTTCTGCCGGTAGATCAGTACCCTAAGGTCCTTCTGCCCCGTGCTCATTGTGTACAAGGGAATGAACTGGTCAAGACGAATGTCGAGGTAAACCTCGCCTTGGTGTTTCGACTGAATGACATCGTCCTCTGTTTCGATGACCACCACCATGCGCCGTGTGGTGGGGCCACACCTGAAGACGATCAACCTCTCATCATCAGCCAGGGAGATCTCTGCGAGTTTCTGTTCCCCCTCTTTCGGTTCCCATGCCAGCATTCTTTTCCGTTGCTCGACCGCCTCCCATATCAAAAATGCATCATTGTTGGCTGCCAGGGTGGCCGTGAGCTCCTCTTCGGTAATGGGAGTCTCCTTCGACTTTGCCCAGTTTCGGAGCCGATTGTAAACCTCCATTTCAACATTGGAAAGGAACCGGCGGAGGGGCTCACCAGGGCTTCGCGAGTCGAAATGATCTCCACCCTTCAGGACGTCAATGAGCCACGCGCACTTGAGCAGGTAGACGTACTGCAGTATGGACTGTTCTCTGCCGCTGTGGGTTTCGATGCCGTGTTTCGAGAGCCGATAGAAGTGTTGACGGAGAGCAAGACATCCGTCCCTAAGTGGTATGTCCTTGACGTTTGTGAAATTGCGCGGCGGCGACAGTGTAACGTTCTCTTTGAACGTGTTGTCCAACCAGGCTGGGACTAGGTTGCGCGGCCGGTGGATTTCTCTGGTACCACCCGGAGAACGTTGTCTCTCGAGCAGTTCAGAAACATCTTGGTAGATCCTGAGCAGCAGATCTGTGTCGACCGACGCCGTCACCAAGTTCAAGGTCTGCGAGTGGAAAAGCAGCTGGCCACGAAGACCCTCGAACTGTGGGTGATCCCAAATGGCATATTTGGCATTGCCCAGAAAGCCCGCTTTCTTCTTGAACCTCTCCTTCTTTGCAAAAAGTTCCTTGCACGCTTTTACTGTCTTCACAAAGTCACCGGCGATGTATTTTGCGTCGTCTACGAACGGGTCTAGCGCGAGATGGGCAGCAGAGAGGACCTCTTGGAGTTTCTTCAGCGCAAAGTCGAGTTTCTCAAGATCGCTCCCGAATTGGGTGTATCGCACGTCTGCAGGAGAATTTGCGATGGTCAGCAATATATAATGGCGTTTCGACTCGCACCTAGCAGCCAGAGAGCTGGCAACTAGAGCTTACCTGCGGCATTGCTCTTGCGGAAGCAGTTGACCAGGATCCAGTTGATTATCTCCAGTGCCTTCACCATATCACCTGCCCCGCCTCCAGGGGGCGGCATCTTGAACGAATCGACTTCAGAGGACGACTATAAGCGTTGCAATCAATGGACGAGAAATGCAGTGATGAGTTGACCAAGCTTCGGATTGTCGTGCTGGTGTAAAAAGACTCAAAAGGTGATTCGCAAAAGTTGGGCAAGCACGGATCGAACATTAAAGAGGGGTTGGAAGATACAGACCCGACCGAGAGCCTGGTGCCGCAGACACGCTGATCAGCGGTGCGACACGGACATGAGGCAGCCCAGGCAGACCATGAACTGGGACACCAGAAACCCCCACCCCCCGGGCTCAAAGTGCAGCGCATGCTGGAGAGGGTGGTGGGTGGTGGTTTGAACGAATCACATTGGCCGAGGAGCTGCATTTTACATCCGAAGAAAAAAAACAGGAACAAAATAGCAAACCCGAAGCGCCGTGGTTGCCCAGCTTGTTAGATACAGCACATTATGGTTGGCACACTGCCCGGTTTGGGACGCCGTGGCGTCAGAATCATGCCTTTCGGGTCCATGTGTGGGTTAGCTGAGCCATCTGCCAAGAGCCTGTCTTGCGCGACATGGAGCGTGGTCGATCATAAAACACGACGAGTCCCACTCGCTCTGGCTCCAAGAAGTAAATGTCGACCTGCCAAATGCTTTTCTGTACTCTTTTTGTGTCTAAAAGCTCAACTCACTGACTGGGGTAGTGACGATAATCCCGACTCTTCAGTGAAGGCCAACTCGTCAATCACGCTGCGGTCATGGCGGATGTATCGCCAGCGCCCTCCATCAATCCCGAGCAGGCCCAGAGGGCATATGGCCGACTGACTGAGGTTACCCCAAGGGTAACAGACAGGCTGGGGCGCTGGTCTGTAATGGGCCTGGTGCTAAATAGAACTATCGGTAAGGCTGCTGCGATAACGATGTTGTCTGAGCAGGTTGTTTCTGACTTTTTTCTTTGCTCCCTAGGATCGGGAATCTTTGTTACCCCTGCTCTGGTGGCTATGGGAACAGGCAGTCTGGGTGGCTCCCTTTTTCTCTGGGCCTTTGGCGGCATTATCGCAACCTGTGGGCTGTTAGTTTGGCTCCAGCTTGGCCTGTCGTTGCCCTTGATCACGACTGATGATGGAGTCACGCGGGCTGTTCCGCGCAGTGGTGGTGAGAAAAACTACGTAGGTTAACTCACTTGGGGTCACGCATTGAACCCACATGATATGAGATATTGGCTAACAGGTGGGTATGATAGCTCGAGTTCATCTACTACAGCAACACTCGAAAACGACCTAAGCATCTGGTCAAGTGCATGTACGGCATCAGTTTCGTGCTGGTGGGCAACCTCTCTGGAAATGCCATTGCTTTCGGCATTTACGTCATGAGCGCTGCCGGGTACACGGAGAACCCCCCGAAAGGGCCTGTCATCGGCCTTGCCGTTATGGCCTTGACGCTCACAGTCGTGCTACACATGATTTCGAGGCGGTCAGGCATCTATCTCAATAACGCCTTTGCCTTGGGGAAAGTGCTTCTCCTCCTAGCCCTCATTGTGATGGGATTCATGCAGGCGGCCGGATACGACTTTCACGGTAAGCCCAAAACCACTTCAGGCTTCGAAACCCAGGTCTCCTTTAGCCCGGGCTCGTCCAATGTCCCCAGCATATCTGATTCGCTCCTCTACGTCGTATACGCCTACTCTGGGTTCGAGCAGCCCTTCTATGTCCTTACAGAGGTCCGAACGCCGCGCAAAATCTTTCCGCGATACACTCTCATAGCCATGTCGCTCGTTATCGTCCTGTTTGTCCTCGTCAACGCTGCCTACTTCTGTGCCGTGGCCCAGAGCGACCCCGCCCTCGCGATCCAACGCAACATGGCGACAGTATTCTTTAGCCGGCTCTTCCCCGACGCGGAAGTCGCCCAGCGCGTCATGGCGGGCTTTATCGCCGCATCCATTTTTGGCAACCTCCTCGTCATGACATACACGGCCTCGCGTGTCAAGCAGGAGATTGCAAAGGAGGGCATTCTACCGTGGTCTATGCTACTCGCCAAGAGCCACCGTACTGTCCTGGCCTGGTGGCAAAGCCGGGGTTACGGCAAGAGGGACACGCTGGAACAGTCGCCCATGGGTGCGCTTCTGCTCCACCTGGGGACCTCAGTCCTCCTCATTGCTGTCACAGCCATGCTGAAACCCTCAATCGCATACTCTGTGCTTGTGACGCTGTATAGCTACGTTATTATCGTGCTCAATGGCTTCTTTACCTCGGCTGGGCTCTTGTATTTGAAACTCAACAAACAAGGTCGCGACTGGTCAAACCCAAACTTCAATCCTCCATATGGTGCTGTGTATGCTGGCATCTACTTCCTCACGTGCGGTTTCATGCTCTTTGCGGCTTTGGGGAAGCCTGAGGATAGCTCGCCGTTCTCATCCGCCCAGTCGGGCATCCAATGGTATCTTTTGCCAGCCATTGGGCTGTCAGTACCGCTCTGGGGGGTACTCTGGTATGGGGGTCTGAGATTGAAGATGTGGTGGATTGACCGGGAGCTTGTTGTTGAGCGGGTGCCCAGGGTGGACCCTGACGAGAGTCCCAGAAACCCGCACGACAACACTGAGAGACAGTATGTGATGACGTCGGAGGATATCAGCTCTAACTGGGTAGTTCCGCAGAGAAGGTTACACGGGATGTAATCTACTGTGGCAAGGGAGATGTTTAACTGTAAGTTAAGTTTTAGAAGAAGGGAAGCAAACCAGGTTTATCCTGTCAGAAGAATATAGACATGGATTGTTGACTACAACAAGCCTCGAAATTGCAGCCGAAACTTTGCCCAAGTAATTACCCTGTTCCAGTCACGACTGGAAATTTCACTTTCCATTTCCTCCACTTGCTCGGCCTCATCGAACTCTCTGCTTTCATTGTGATCCTGCCTCAATGTCCTTGGCCATGTCAGCCCTCAGAATTTGCGCCTCGACCGCCAATCCGCCATCTCCTCATAACTTTTTAACAGAATCGACTCCTCGACACACTGACGAATTTAACTTCAATATAACTTTATCGGCAAGAGAGTCAAATACAAATGAGTCACTGCTAATGTATATAGCTTATTTTAACTTTTTAAAATCTGAACTTTCAGTCGGGCAGCAAAAATTCGGGACAAATCCTCAAGATCCATCGATCACAATCAGTCAAAATCCGCAATAATGAGCGGCTCACTCCCGACAACGACATCCGATCTCACTCCAGAAGCCAAGTACGATTTGATCGTATCAAACCCCAAAGAAGTCATGCGCGGCGACATCATCCGAAAGATCCTCGCCGTCCGACCACTAAAGATCTACTGGGGCACCGCGACCACCGGCCGTCCGCACGCAGACTACTTCGTCCCCGCCATCAAGATAGCCCAGTTTCTTCGAGCCGGCTGCAATTTCAAGATCCTGCTCGCCGACCTCCACGGCTTCCTCGACGCAGACAAAGCCCCCGAATCCGTCCTCGAGCATCGCGCGCAATACTACGAGCGTGTCATCCGCGCCCTGCTGCGCAGCGTCGGCGTGGACCTGACAAACCTCGAATTCGTCCGCGGCAGCTCTACCAGCTCACACCCAAATTCAACAAGGACCTGATGCGCCTAGGCAAGCGAGTCTCGATCCACGACGCCATCAAGGCGAGCTCAGAGGTGGTCAAGTCTAGCGGGGACCCTTGCATGGCCGACGGCACCTACCCGCTGATGCAAGTGCTCGACGAGGAGTACCTCGACGTGGATGCCCAGTTTGGGGGTCTCGACCAGCGCAAGATTTTCGCCCTCGCAAACGACACGATTCACAAACTGGGGTACAAGGTCCGGGCGCATCTCATGAACCCCATGGTGCCGGGCCTCTCGGGCGGAAAGATGAGCAGCTCCGACCCAAGGTCTAAGATCGACCTCATCGACGATGAGGCTACCATCCGGAAGAAGATCGCCAAGGCGGTGTGCGCTCCTCGCATGGTGGAGGGGAATAGGATCCTAGCTTTTATCCAGCATGTCCTTCTCCCGTTTGAAGCACTTCGCTCAGAGGATGGGATTCCGTGTATCGAGGTAGTGCTGCGGGACCAGACCGAGCCGACCAAGTTTACCACGTTTGAACAGGTCGCTGCTGCTTATGAAGCCGACACGCTCACACCGCAACTCGCCAAGTCCATCGTCCAGCGCGGCCTGGTGGAGCTGACTGCCCATAAAAGCTCCCTGTCTGCTCACAAGGGTCCAAAACGAGTAGCCATAAGGACCAAAAAACTGCACCTTCTGAACAACAACGAAGACCAGAAGCTGTCGTTATTACTACCAGGGCGAGAACGTGTTTCTGAACCTAGTAGTCCACCTCTGTTTTGGGATAA
>MU858258.1:6985-61467 GCA_033297075.1 Rhypophila decipiens | reverse complement strand
GTACCCGAGAGTAACCTAATTTTGTTAGGAATTTACTATGATGATTCAGGTACTGGGTAGGTAGTGTTTGCGTTTTATTTTGCCAACCGCTTGCCTGGCAAGCGAAATGCGACCCCACTACGGAGTAAACGCACGGATTTGCTGATGAGGTAAGCGACCCAACAGCCCTGCCGATCTGCCGTCAAGGTTCTCAGAAGGCGCAAACGATGCAACTTCTATCTTTCTCAAAGCTGCCCTAAGAGCGTGATTGTTGCCTCGGAAGGTGGACCTGGAAGATCCTCCAAGTCGGATTTTCCAAGCCTTGGTCTTTCTTTTCTGGAACAGCTTCCAGGCTAATTTTGGCTTGGAAACTAGTCTAGAAGACAACATCGAACAATAGTGGGTCAAAGCTCAATTTAGCCAATTAGATCGTTGCGTTATTGCTAAATTGCGCTAAATTGCTTCCGCTTTGAAAATGGCCGCGGAGAGGGCATCTGTAACAACAGCGACATACCACACCACTGAGCCACAAACCCACAAAAGGGCATGATTCTAGAACGGAAGAATCCGCTCTAGAATTGGTATGTATAGTGTATGTAACAGCCGTAATAGTACGATCGTGACAAACCTTACCTAGTAATTCTTAAGCAAATTTTATTTCGAAAAGAGATATAATAATACGAATAGTGTCACGACCGCGTCACAATACTATACATACCAATCCTAGAGCGGATTTTTCCGTTCTAGAATCGTGCCCTTTTGTGGGTTTGTGGCTCAGTGGTGTGGTATGTCGCTGTTGTTACAAATAGAATGTGATTCTAACATATTAATTCGTTTCCTTATATCTTCGTTGGTTAGTAAAGTGCACGTCCGCTACTTTTTCTAACCCTAAGGTTAGAAGTGGGTTTTCCGTTGTGGTGGTCTTTCCGTTGTAATAGGGAGCACCAACTTTAGTTAGGGCTGGAAGTTGTTCCAACTGAACAGGCCCTATGACGAACTGACTGCCACAGAAGGTGGGTTGGGTGCTGTAACCCTAACCCTGTACGATGAGCACGCGACCCACTCAAGCTGATTGACCTAAGCGCGTGTGCGATGCGCTTCTCTCTTGCTTTCTCTTCTTCTTCAGAGTAGAATCTTCGTTCGTAGTGCCAATTGAACAGCTACCACGCTCTGAACCGATGGCCGTGACAGGCCCAACGAGTAGGGGCGTGGCACGAGTAATAGCTAAAAAATCCACTTTTTGGCTTTCAGACGACGTTCAGCCGGTGGTCCGTGCAGCAGCGTAAAGTCTTCCAAGTACAGTGCCCTACTGGTTTGATTGTTAGCTTAGTACAAGCAGTAGGCATAGAACAAGGGCCGGAGATCCAATTGTAGAATAAGGAGCAGAGACATAGACCTCATGAGTTTGTACTAAATCCAAGTTGATATCTGTTTTCTACTGTTTTTCTAGTGTTGTTGAGGTATGAGTGGACTAAAGGTACAAAAAGTGGAAAATATATGGGGCGAAGTCTCGAGCTAACAATCAAACCAGGGGGGACTGTAGCTGCCTTCCAGGTGCTAAATTTCCGAGGAAACAATCAAGCTCTAAGTGTGGTGAATGGCAATTGCGATGGATTTCACAAGGCGGCAGGCCTCCAACTGGGCGTATTTCATCTGATGGAAAATACGTTTGACGAAAAATCCCAATCCTCTGGACGAATCACGGTGCACCGGATTTCTGTGCTATCATGCGCCCTGAGAGGGCAAATCTGAAATTTCTCCGGGTTGACACTTGCAGCATCGACAGGACCATCTGAATACTAACGGTATTGCTTTCAAAAAAAAAAATTTCAATATCCTCAAGAAGGGGAGTGCCCGGCAGGCATCACTCCCCCTACTTCAAAGTAGAAACCTTTCCCCCCGTCTCCCTTCTCCAGCAAAATAATCCGCCTCTCCGCTACTCTTAAAACCCAAGAGAAGCCCACAACCCAAGGCCCCCAACAACCCAAGGAAACATCATCCTAAACCCCATCTGCGCATTAAAGTCCTTCAACAAATCCAGCGTTTGCTTCGACTCGCCCGAACTCTTCGCAACATCGAGCAATTTCCCCGAAGGCACAAGCATCACCTGTCGAACCCACACCCAGCCAATCGGCATCAGCCCCGCCGCCGAAGCCCAGATCTTCCAGGGCAAAGCCGTCTTGTCGCTTTGGTACTCGACGCAGCCCAGGGTTCCGATTGCGATAAAGGTGGCCAGGTCAACCCACGGGACTGTTGCCGACATGGACCAGTAAAAGTACTCCCATTGTTTGGCGGCGTCTTTGGGGGATTTTGGCACGGTTGGGTATATGGAGGGTAGGAGACGGTAGCCTGATGTTAGGGTGCCGCCGTTTATGAGGCTGCCTGCTATTGCGAGGCCTTTGAGCATCGGGAGGTAGGGGTGGAGGAAAGACATGCTTGGGCGGCGGTCGGTGGTGGTGGTGGTGGTGATTGACTTTTGTGAGCAAATCGATGTTTCTTGGAAGGGTCCTTTGAGTACAGTAGGAAGGGGAATTGCTTTGGTCGATAAGAGGGTAGGTAGGTATAACCGCGGTTAACAAGAATGAGGAAGGAGAAAGCTGCGGGTGGGATTCAATCCTTAAAAAAAAAGAAATCGTTCAGCTTTGGATCATGTCCGTCTCGGAATGAATCACAATGGGTGTGAAATTAGACGCCGTGAATTATTGATTTCTGGTGTCGGTCGACCTGCTTTGAGCTGAGTTCTTGATATGCAGCCCAGAGTTCGGGGGACGATAGTCTCGTCTACCCCTTTGGGAAGTTTCCGCTTGTATGGTGCAAGCCACTGCCAAGCCAAGCGCTAGGAACAAGGCCAGGCCGGCCTTTCTGCAAAGCAAAGGGGTTTTATTTGACTTGATTTGAGCTTGAGACTGGACAAGGTCTTGATCAATCTCAGAGCCTCGGACCTTTTTCTCCTGAGTCCTGACGCCAGCGAGGGGGGGAGGCGGCGGCCAGCCAATCAGAATTTGCTGTAGCGCAGTCTCGGGGTATAAGTCAGGGAGCTCCATTATTGGCTGGTTGATGTGGGGGTGGGGCGAAGGCTGTCGCGGCTACAGAAAAAGAACTATTTCAGATATTTGCAGACATGTAAAAAAAGAAAAACAGCGGTCTTTTTGATTTGATTTGAGTTGAACTGAAAAACTGTCCTGATTGACAGACACGGCATACTTGTTGCATCTTGAAATTATTATGCGGGCTGCTGGCTACCCTATCCAAAACAATGCAAACCTTCTCACAGACAAAAGAAAAGACCCAAAGAAAAGCAAAAGAATGACATCTCAAAAATACAGCGACTCGGAGTGCCTGCTAAAACCTAGAATTGCATACCCACTGCCTTGACCATCTTCTGCACAGCGCCAAAGAACTCGAAAAGCCCCATGGTCCACCAGTACCTCGTCTTCCAACCTTCCTGGATTGGCAGTCTCTCTTCTTCAAAGATGGCCTTGACATACTTGATGGGCATCTTCTTGCCATCCCCAAAGCAGCCCATCATCAGGGCGATCTGGCCGCAGTTGACCTGGTGCTCGGCCGGTCCATAGACCAACTCCGGATTGTCGACGAGCTGCTGCTTGATGCGGTCCTGAATAAAAATGCCAAGCTCCTCGATGGTGAGGTACTCGCCGTCGTCAGAGTACTGCAGCATGTCTCGGATCAAATCCGGCTGGGGGTCGTTGTTTCCTTGCGGTTGCCCAATGTCCCGACGGGACAGGGAGATGTCGTGCTCGATGGCGCCGTGGGAGGCGAGGTCGGCGAGGTCGAGATACTTTCTCCCGCTGACCTTGTTGTCGGGATTCCAGCATCCAAAGTAGTCGAACAAGGAATAGGGGTTTTTGATGAGCGACCAGACTTTTTGCAAGATGCCGACGGGCTTTCGCCTCTTGTTGTACCCTTTGGAGGGGTCGTGGTATTCGAAATAGGTCGGGATGGCAAAGACTGAGCCGAGGAGCGGGCTCATGCCGATGTGCCTCATTGAGGCGTTGAGCTCTTCGGCGTAGATTTTGCGTCCGTCTCGTTTGAGATAGCCATGGTTGGCGAGGGCGTTGACGACGGGACAGGGACTCCTGCTCGCTGTCTTGTCCTCCCTCTTGTATTCTCCGATAGCTAGAGAGGAAGACATTGTGGCGGAGAGGGCGAGGAAGGACGCGTTGAATCTGTTGTTGAAAGTGAGAAGCGACAAGTTCAAGGTTTGGGCAAGTGAAGATCTTGTCGGCCGGGGCTGCTTGAGATGGGAGTATCAGGAGTGATCGTGGTGGATGGTCCGAGGGGTCGTGGCATGTAGAAGAATTCACGGCGTCGACCCCTCGATACGACTGCCGCAACGAGATACTGGCATGATGGTATCTGCCAGGTCGAGGCGGGACTAGGCACTGCTCTCGTGCAGATCGCGGGTGTGGCGTCTACTGGACCCTCACGGATTTGCAATGAACTCGGAACAAACCGTGGTCTTGTTACGAGTACAGTATTCTACGGTAAATGGTCAACCTGCACTACCTGACCAGGGCCCTTGCTCGCGACTTGAAATGCCTTATTATATTGTCAAATAGACCCTTTACAAGCTGAGAAAATACATTATTTCTACAACAAAAACGCATTATCAAAGTCACTGGCAGGCCTAGCAACCTTGTCAACCAGGTATACCAATTTGACTATTTACCGTGGAGTGCTGTAGACCAAGATGCCCAGCCGGACGCTATTGGTCCCATATCACACAATAGTGCATGAACCGCTGTGGCTGGATAGGGCTGCCTGAGCGTAGCCTTTACGGTTAGTGCTGCGGGTGTTCAGCTTTCAGCTTCGTTTCAGAGTGGTCTGGCCCGCCTGGGTGTTCCGTTTTGGGGTTCCCCACGAGGCTAATGAACGCGGTGCAGGAGCTGAAAACAAAGTATTGGGGCTAGATCAAGGACTATTGGAGCATATCATTTTGATTGCACGGCTCGAATTGATGACTGAAATGACGGTTGTGACGGATGTCGCAACTTCAGCCCAGCCGTGGAGCGGAGATATGGCCAAAACGGTGCGAAACACGCACAATATGTTCAATAGACCGGGCTCACAAGTATTTTGCCCCTTTTTCATACTGGCAATAGACAATGGCCAGAATGCTAGCTGCATACAGCGGTGATTCCAGGTTGCTACATGCTGGCGGCTGTCTGGAGTCTGGACTGTTTGAGAAAGCGATATCACACATGGCGGTACATGTGCTCCGTGGAGGGTGGGAGGTGCCAGGTGAAAATGGGATAAAGCGCCAGCAAAAGAACAACAGAAAGAATCATCAGAGACCTCAGCTTGTCAACTTGACAGTTCAGGTCAACATCATCGCGACTTTGTTCGATACCCGCCGTCATCATGAATGGCAATCGTGTGGCAAAGAAGAAGGCCATGAGCAAGCGAGATGCCGATCTGCTTCAACTCACCTTGCAACTCAGAAACCAGCAAAATGAAGAGAAGTACGCAAAGTTTCACGGCGATAACCTCATCGGGGTGAGTAACATCCTCCCTGTCTTTCTTTCTTGTTCGAGTCTTGCTGCTAACGACCTACAACAGAATGCCATTGTTCCCAAGGTTGGCACGTGGGGAGATGTCAAGGCAGCTTGCCAGCCCAGCAACTGGCCAGCGCTGGCGCGGTCCGCCTATGGATACGTGACGGGCGGTGGGATTGACGTAAGCTGCGAGAAGTGTTAGGCCCGTCGGGCTGTTTTACTGACGTTGAGCGTAGGGGCCAGATCTTGCACGGATTGCCGGCAGTCTATCCGATTACAGCATCAATCGGAATCAGCTCATCAATGGCCAAGTCAAAGACAAGTATGACAAGATGTTGCACCGTAAGTTTCAACCGCCATGGGACCTAGGTCATGATCATGATTCTGACTTGTTACAGCTCCCCTGACGTACCTCGGCGATGCCTTCCAGTACCGGACTGCCGACGGCAAGTTCAACAGCGCCATCACGCCGCATCTGGGACAGGCAGGCGCCCCGTACGCCAAAACGGTTCCATCCAAGACCGCCATGCTCGGCGCTCTCCCCGACCCTTCGGAGCTCTTTGACAAGCTGATGGCGAGAGAGGACGGTGGCCGAAACAGCGAGTCGGGACTGTCTGCCATGCTCATCTATCACGCAACCATCATCATCCACGACATCTTCAGGACCAACGACAACGACAAGAACATCTCGGACAGCTCGTCCTACCTCGACCTGTCTCCCCTCTACGGCTTCACCACCGAGATGCAGCGCAAGATTCGCGACGACAAGTACAAGCTCGGCCTTCTCAAGCCCGACACGTTTGCCGAGGACCGACTGTTGAGGCAGCCGCCCGGCGTCTGCATCATGCTGGTCATGTACAATCGATACCACAACTACGCCGCAAGACAGCTCCTTCGGATCAACGAGAACGGCCGTTTCCAAGTCCCGGACAAGTACAAGGACACGAAGTTGGTCTCTCTAGTCAAGGAGCTCGTCCCCGACCGCATCGACGATGGTGTCCGCAAGCTACTCAAGGCCTATGAGGACAAGTGGAGAGAGGCTGAAGCAAAAAGGCCGCGGAAAGCACAGGAGCCGCCTCCAAAGCTGCCGAACGAGACCCCCCAAGAGACGAAAGAACGAGAGGAGGCAGACCATAAGTTCCAACAGGCTCAGGCTGCGCTGGCCGAGTTCGACAAGTCCGAGGTCAGCCGAGAGCTCGAGAAATTGACAGACGAGCTCGACCATCTCATCGACGACGAGAAGCATAAGCTCGCGCATCAAAGTGTCGAGAAGCTCAAAGAATTCGAGGCCAAGTGCGCCGAGTTTGAGGTTGCCTGGCAGGCGGCTTGGGACAAGCTGGACGATGACCTCTTCAACACGGCTCGGCTCATCACGTGCGGCATGTACATCCAGATCTCGGTGCACGACTATCTGCGAGCGTTGATGGGATTCCACGAGTTCGACACCAACTTCACCCTTGATCCTCGCGCCGACTTTGACCAGAAGAAGACGAGCCGCGGTGTCGGCAACCAGGTCACGGTCGAGTTCAATCTGCTGTATCGCTTCCATTGCGCCATCTCCCAAAAGGACGAGGCCTACACCAAGGAATTTATGGAGAACGTCATGGGATTCCGGGATCCAAACAACACATCGCTTCCAGAGTTCCTCGGGACCATGGCGGCAGGCAAGAAAAAGGCGGAAGAGGCGAAGAAGCATGGCAAGAAGGAGGCGGAGCCATGGCAAGTCGAGTTTGGTATTCCAGATGCGTCGTACGCAGTTCCTCCCGGCGACAAGCAACCATCCAAGCAGTTTAAGCGAAATCCCATCACCAACCTTTTCGACGACTCCCAGATGCTGAAAGCACTCACCGAGGCCATGGACGATCCCATCTCCAACTTTGGCCCTCGCAACGTCCCCAAGTGTCTCAAGGCGGTCGAGATCATGGGCATCCTGCAGGCACGCAAGTGGGAAGTCGGCACGCTGAACGACTTTAGAGACTTCTTCGGCATGGCGAGGCACCAGACGTTCGAGAGCGTGACCAAGAACCCCGAGATCCAGAACGCGCTCCGGGATCTCTACGAGCATCCCGACAAGATCGAGCTGTATCCCGGCATCTTCTGCGAATCAGACGAGAACATGGGATTGGACCCCGGCCCGCGGGAGTCGACCTCGGCGCTCTGGACAGCCATCTTCTCGGATGCCATCACGCTCGTGCGCTCCGATCGCTTCTACACGGTCGACTGGAACACCAACTCGCTGACCTCGTGGGGCATGAAAGAGGTCACACCCAACAATGACATCTGCAAGAGCTCCGTCTTTCACCGGCTGATTCAGCGTGCCTTCCCGGGATGGTTCCCGCCCGACACAATCCGCTTCTTCCACCCCTTCTACACGGCCAAGCAAAACGCCAAGTTCGCAGTGAATCAACACTACACCGATAAATTCCTCGAGACGGCCGAGGCAGCCGGGGCGGCTAAGGCGGAAAATAAGAAGATAGTGGTGGGCGAACTCGACATAAAAGCGGAACCGGTGCAGAAACCCAAGAAGCCAGTGTATCTCGACAAATTCGACGACATCGCCATAGTTCTGGAGGGAGAACAGAGCAAGAACTTCACGAACCCGGCATATTTCAAGAAGGCGAACTTGCCCGAGGTGCTGAGCAAAATCTTGGGCCAGCCTGAGCCTCAAATCACTAGCAAGGCGCTGGACGATCACGTCACTGTTGTTGGTGAGGACCTGAAAGACTATCTTGACAAGTTGATGAGGTACATCGTCAAGAGAGAGTCGATCTCCATGACACACTCGACATTCCAAATCGATGCCACCAGAGAGTAAGTTTCTTTTCTTCACTGCCGTCTCCAGTCGAGGAAGACAACCAGACTAACGTTGAGCGAAATAGTTTTGCCATTCCCGTGGTCACCCACTACGTCGCCGACTTCCTCGGCTTCGGCCACAAGCTGACCAAAGACGCCTCCAACGCCTCCAAGGACACGTACAGCGAGAACGACATCTACCAGCACATCACCAACTGCCAGGCCTTCCTGGCCTACAGCACCGACGAGACAAAGTGGATGGAGCGCCGCCGGCAGTTCCAGACCTCGATGCAGAAGCTGATGGACCTGGCTCACCACGGGACCATCTGGCAGGCCAGCCAGTGGGACATCACGAGGGCCTTGTTCGGCAAGAAGAAGACCAACCCCATGACTGAGCTTGGAGAGTTTGTCGCGAGACAGGTCTTGGAGTACGAGCCGGACCGAAGCAAGGCTGCTGCCATTCTTCTTCTTGTTTGTCTCGATTTTGCTTATAATGCTGTCGTTTCGGTAAGTTGATTGCTCTTGTCTTGCGCGACAACCTACTAGGACAGGACGGTACTAATTCTCTCATGGCAGTTCACGGCTACGTTGGACGAATACATGAAGGGTCTTTACAATGCCGCCAATAGTAAGAAGACAGTCTCTGAGCCAGAGTGGATCAAGATTCAGAAATGCGTCTTCCACAGCGACTCTGCGACCGGTGCTGCCTTGTGCGATGCCAACGATGAACTCGAGCGCATGATCCAGCGGACGGCCAAATCCGCCTTTCTCCAGCCCATCGTGCGCAAGGCCCTCGTGAAGGCTCAGTACGTCTTTGGAGGAAAGACTGTCGAGATCTCGGACGGGGAGACGGTGATCCTCAACCTCGCCCAGGCCGAACAAGAGGTTTCCACCAATGAGGTCAAGGTCAAATTCTTGACCTCGCAGCTCAACATTGCCGACAAGTTCCGTGTCTTCTCGCCGAGGCACTTCGCCACCGTCTCCTTGACCTCGATGATCGCCTTCATTGCGCAGATGAGGAATCCCCGACGCGGGCGGGACACGCAGGGCAAGCTCAAGAGGATCCGGCTCGACAAGACGCCCGAGGGCTATGCCAACTACATGGCGCCTATGCGGGTCGCGTGGATCAAGGAGCAGGCCGGGCTCTTGAAGGACGAGAAGAAGGCCAGGATGATCTACACGGACAGGATATTGAAGCCGCCCTCGGATACGTACCTCACGCCTAACTGGGACGAGTTTGTTCCCTTTCCCATGACGTGGAAGATTCGCTTTGATGGGTTTGGGGAGTCGGATTATGAGAAGGATAATCATCCGTATGGCTTGATTAGGACTGTGAAGGTGCTTCCGGATTGGTGCCCGCCGTGGTATCAGCCCCAGGGTCCGTCGACTGTGGGCGGGACGTTTGCTACTCTTGTTTGTGTCTGCGCTGGCAAGGCGGGCGCTGAGGGTGACTGCCCTTGTCTCGGTGTCTCCAAGACGTCGGCGGCACCCAAGACCATTCAGCTGTCGACTGGATGTGGCATGGGTGATAGCCACGTGCATTATTAGTCCTTGCGATTTGTACTTGTAGTTTCTCTCCCCTCGGGAGGTTCTTTCGAATATCTTATATTTGTGCGTCTCTTATTGCTAAGAATAATAATTATACACTGATTCTTGAGTAAATCTTGTGTGTGTTTTATGCTTTTGCAGGCCCACGCGGCAATTCTCAATTGAAAAATCCACAGTCAGACACAGTACCATAGTCCACGAGTTTTCAGAGCCAACCTAATTAATTATATACTGATAAAGCACACAGATCGAAGCTTCTGTGGTTTGACAAAAAGTTGCGTTGCCTGTGACTCGGCTCCACTGTAGAGAGTTTCCCGAGAGGCTTAATAGGCTGCTTTGGAACAATCAACTAGCACATACGACCATACGCGCTGGAAAACTCGGGATCCCGTCCGCTCTCCCATAGATAAGCCAGCGACGGCCGGACTAGTACTCAGGTGGGTGACCACTGGGGAATCCCCGGTGTTGTATGTTTTTGCCCCTTTTTGACTCTCATCTACCTACCTTTCCAGTACCTTGTTGTATTTGCCTCGCGATGTTTCTCGCATCCGGACCTCGTCAGTCTTGTCTTGGTGAACCCGTCTTCAACACGAGTCACATCCTTTTTCGCAGTCCCTGGCACTCGGAATAATATCAAGCATGCTGCAGGAGCTGTCAGGAGCAGTGGAGCACAGTGCAGACCACACTGATCACATTTTCAACGTTCAACAACGTTCATATGTGCCTTCAGTTCTTTGCTTTAACTGCTTAGGAATTCCCCCTCCCCCCATACACTTCAATTGCCAACCTCTATGCGCCTACGATGATAACCTGTTTATGGAATTCCACACATGTTGACGTCGGATGGTTGACAATTCAAGAAAAGGGGCAACTGATTTGCGGCCGACCAATCAGGAGGCTCCTTCCAAGGCGGCTCCGAGGGATTGGCGCCAGGGGTCGTCGATTGGCGACGGGATCAGCCCCTCGGTTGCCCCATCAACCCCGCGCAACCCCGACTGTCAACAACGGATTGCACCTCAACCCCCCCCAAATGCTGCACACCGCAAACCTGGTTCCATTCTACCGAATCCAACATTCCTCCAAGTGAAAACTGCCAACAATTAACTCAGCACTTTTCTTCACGGAATTGTGTCTTTCATTCTTCTGTTTTGTCTTGCCGTTTTGTGCTTCTCATTGCCAGCGCCGTTGTTGTCTTGGAACTGCTTCTGCCAACGACGATTGCGACTTCTTTATTGCTGTAAACGACGAGAACCGCGAGACACCCGACTTCCTTCCGCTCGCTTTTAATTGCGGCACCCACAAGGCAGTGGATCTTAGCCATTGACCGTCATTTCGTTCTTTCCTTCCGAGGTGCGATGCCGGCCGCTATGAGCGACGGGCCGGCGGTTGCCCTTTCCTGTGAGTTTACCTTGCGGATACTGCTGCTGCCTACCAACTTGTGAATGGCAAAATGCTAACCATTTACTGCTACTGCAGTCGCCAACAACTTCTGGGGCAAAGATGATGCCGGAGTCGGGCCTCTGCTGGAGCGCATGCACAATGCGAAACAAACTTGTGATGAGCTTCGATCATTTTATAGCGGTATGTCGCAACGGAATCCAGACAGTTCGGTTTCCGAGGACAGTGACTGACAGCTCATCCTTCCTTTCTAACAGCACGAGCATCGATCGAGGAGGATTACTCACGAAAGCTGCTCTCACTATGTCGCAAGGCTCTCGGCTCCCAGGAAATGGGTACTCTGAAGTTCTCGCTGGATACTGTTCGTGGCGAGGTCGAGTCGATGGGGAAACAACATCAGAGCATTGCGGCGCAGATGAGGAGCGAACTGGAGGAGCCGCTTGCTGCATTTGCCGGCGGCATGAAGGAGCGACGAAAGATTATCCAGAACACAGTCGAGAAGTTGCTGAAGACCAAGATACAGCAGACTCAACATGTCAACAAGGTCAGTCACCTCAAGTCCAGCTTCAAGGGAAACGACAATGACATTAGCGTGCTAACTCGCCATGATGTGCAGACGCGAGATAGATACGAGCAAGATTGCCTCAAGATCAAGGGCTATCTTGCCCAAGGTCACATGGTAATGGGTCAAGAAGAGAGGAAAAACAAGGCCAGGCTAGAAAAGACGCAAATCAGCTTGGCGACGACCAACACGGAATACGAGCAAGCCGTCAAGGCGCTGGAAGAAACCACAGCCCGATGGAATAGAGAATGGAAAGCCGCTGCCGACAAGTTCCAGGATCTGGAGGAAGAGCGACTCGATTTTACCAAGAGCAGCTTGTGGACCTTTGCCAATATCGCTAGTACCGTCTGCGTCAGCGACGACGCATCTTGTGAGAAGATTCGCCTGTCACTAGAGAAGATGGAGGTAGAAAAGGATATCATCACTTTTATCAGTGAGCGGGGCACAGGCCAGGAGATTCCGGATGCGCCAAAGTACATCAACTTTTGCCGGGGAGATATGGATTCCCAGTCTGAGGCCTCGGAAGATGAGAGCTACTCGGTCGCGCAGTTCCCGCGGAGCATCAACCCTGCTTTCCGTTCATCGTCACCGCAACCATCCACTTACGAGTCGCACCACGATCCCAACTCGGACTTGGCAAGGAATCTTGGCCATGCAGTTGACGAAGCAGGTCCCCATGGCAGAGAGGCCAGCCTCACGCCACAGAAGATGCCCGTTATGCCACCACAGGACAGCCAAAGGCCGAGACAGCAGCCTCCTCGTGGATACCAACCTCCTCGGGCTAGCAATGTTGAGTACGACCCTACAGAGTTTGCTCCTGTGCCTCATGACCCATACCCGATGGACGGCATGACCATGCTGTGCAGACCTACAGCTTCGGATCTTAGCTCGGCGCCGTCGTCTCAGCTATCTGCGAGGCCGTCTAGTAGAGACTCGCACAGCGAGACGTCGTTCTCGAGCCAGGAACCAGTGTCTCCTCTGAAGAGAGAAGCTCCGCCCCCGGCTGCTGCACCTGCCCCGGCTCCAGTATTGGCTCGAGCGCCATCGCCAGCTCCGGCACCCGCACCCGCTCAAGTTCAGCCACCCACTCAATCATCGGTACCCGCGCAGAGACCGGCTCAGTCACCAGAGAAGAAGGTTCTTAAGAAGAAATCCGGCTTCTTCCAGAACCACAGCCCGTTCAGGCGCCAGAAGAGCACAAAGGAGATTGCCCCGAACAACAGAAACACGTGGCATCCTTCAAACAACCAGTCCAGGCCGGCCTTGTCCAACACGACGACCCAGGCTGTCCTTCCTGACCGTACCGCCAGCCCTGATCCCATTGCTGCTAATTCCAGCCTTGCACTCAATGTTGGTGGCAACGTGTTCCCTGTCGATAACCCCGACAGGCAAAAGAAGGCGGCACCAGTGCCAGCCGAGGAGGATGATCCGATCGCTCTGGCATTGGCTGAGCTGAGGGGCGTTACTTCACAAGGCAACAAGCAAGGTGCGTCCAGAATCTCGGCCGATCACTACCATGGCATTGCGACACCCGCCCCTGGCGCTACCAACCCACTCACACGATCTGGTCCCACTCCAGGAACCAGCAGCGCTGTCGTGCCTAGCAGACGTGGTAGCCCACCGCCATCCTACGACCAGCCGGTGCAGAGACTTGGCGTCCCTCCCCCAGCGGTGACGTCCAAGGCCATGAAGCAGTCGTCCGAGAAGTTCCAGCAGCAGACTCGCAGCCTGTTTAGCACAACCGACAGGCCTCAGTCTCGTGCTGGCGCAGGATACGCTGGAGGCAGTTCAACCGGCAGCGGCTATGGTGGAGGAAGCTCGACTGGAAGTCGTTATGGTGGCGGAAGCTCGACTGGTAGTGGCTATGGTGGTGGAGCAAGCTCTGCCGTCTCTCGCCCCCCTACCAGAGGCGGCGATGTGCCGCGTGCTACTTCTCCCGCTCCTCCGCGCAGCGCATCCCCGCGTCCTGGATCTCGGGCGGATCCTCAATTTACGCCCCAGCAGCAGCAACCGCAGCACAGATCTGCCTCGCCAAACCCATACGGGAGCCATCGCAGCCGTGGCTCGGTCTCGTACACCCCGGTGAGCGCTAGCACGCCCAAGCAGCAGCGTCCCTCGGAGCAAGACTATTATAGACAAAACTCACCTGCCAACAACATGGCGAGATCGGCGTCGCCCAACCCTTACTCTACCAGCCGGGGCAGTGAATATGGCGGTGGCCACCGACCTGGCAGCAGCATGGGCGACATGGCGCCCGAGATGGATGCGGGCAGCCAGTATGGCGGCTCACAGCGAGGCAGAGGCGGCAGCGGCAGCGTGCGGCCGGGTACCAGCTCCTCTAACATGAGAGGCGGCAGCGGGACTGTGCGCCCCGGGACGAGCCAGTCCAATATGAACTTTAATGGAAGAGATACCAGCAGCAGTGGCGGACAGATGGGTCTCTACGAAGGTGCCGGCCCCTTGCAGCCCGCTAGTCGGACTAGGAGCAAGAGTGTGGCGGATGGGGCCAGGTACACGAGAGATGGAAGGTGTATTATGCATTATGGTAAGACTCACTCGTTCACTCTTGAGGTAAATTGCTGGATGGCTAACTGATGATGTGTAGCTCGCGCATTGTACATGTACCAGGCTGCTATCCCTGAGGAATTGGGATTCAACAAGGGCGATATGCTGGCTGTGTTGCGCCATCAGGACGATGGTTGGTGGGAGGCTACTGTCCAGGGCGGCAGTGGGCAGGTAGGCCTCGTACCTAGCAACTATCTGCAGCCTTGCTAGGCTGAGAGATGTGATGTGATGTGACGATATGAATGCTGTGTGGTTTGGGGATCTTATGATGGAATGCTTTGTATGTGTGGGAGACTGGATGGACGAAATCTGGGATGGGGATGTGATGGAACTTGGCTTTTCTTTTTGTCTTTTTTCATATTTTCCTTTCGCATTCTCGGCAAGCCGGCCAGCCAGTTTAGCCTTGCAGTTTCCTGTTTCTTTTGTTGACTTGTTTGAGGTCGTTTATTTCCCTTTCTTTCTTTCCTTATTTATGTCCAGAGCGATTCGCTACACTTTATGTTCTTTCTTTCCTCTGCCATGTTCTGGCGCGTTTTGGGGGGTTCATTACTTGCTTGCTTGCATTCTTTGCAAAGCGGAAAAGAATTATATATCCCATTGTTTTCAAACAGCATAGTCGTCAACATTGTTCTTTTTTGTTTTTGGTCTTGATTGTCTTTTTCATATCATGGGGACAGACAGACAGAAAGACCAGTCGAGCACGGGCAGGCCGTCTGCTTCTGCTTGCTTGATTGATTTTGTCTGGCTTGGGGATTAAGAAGAGTTAGGTTGTGGATTGTCTAATGTATTTGTTTGGTGTTTACAGATTGATTATCTCTTCTTGGTGTTGCTAGTACTTGATTGTGAAATGGCTGGAAGCTTACGGATAGGTACTCTATGCGTAGTAGGAAATAAGAAAAGAAGAGCTTCTTGTGATTAGTCGTTTGGTGTTTTCATAAAATGCCTCAGCATGACTATCGCCGTAAGATATAACACTACCGGGGCGGCAGTGGCCTCAACACTGTACAGCATCAACCACCAGGTGAGTACTCCTTCCCTTTCTATGATATATCTGTTCGGCTGCTGCTGATGGCGGGAAGGTTTGAGACTTAGTGTATGTATACTTTCCTCGCGTTATCCCAACTTCCTGTTCTAGCTTCGAATTCTATCACAAGACACGTCATATAGGACTTGAACTATCCTTTCCTCTGAACCTTCTTTTCAGCTCCATTTGTACATACTGATAGATTTTGGGGGGATACAATAGCTTGTCTCTTCAGATCCTCGACTAAATCCTTTTCACCATCCTTTTTCCCATCATTCAGGTCAAGATCATCATCCCTATTGAGCATCATTGTTCTGTTCGAGAATCATCATCTCCATTGGAGCCACACACATCATCATCGCCATTGGAACCACATACATTAACAATTGAACCGGCTATCGACGTGTAGACAAGATTTACACAAACAGCTCCAACCCGTACCGGACCTGTCCCAGCCAGAGCCCTGCCATGTCGACGACCATGCTGCCAGAACCAAGGGCAGAGATGGGGCCATTGCAGTCATCAATGTCTCGCAACTCGAGCCCGGCCAGCCTGAACAACATCATCATCACTATTAAGCATTATTGTTCTATTCGAGAATCATCGTCACTAGTCTATACAACGTTATCAACAGCCCATCTAAACACCTACAGACATCCCAAACACAATCGATAAACTGGGTAAGTCCCCTGTCTTCGTGTTTACTTCCGTTTACGTACTCATATCTTGAGCAGTCGAGATAATGAGCTACGGCGTATAGCAAACCGCTCGACTATCACTGGAAACTGGCTCAATGCGATGACGCCCCTACTGGACCGGAATACATATTTACCCACCACGGGCTTACCACCATCCTGCAGACACTTGAAGTTCCCTGGGGAGGGACACGACGTGGGATGGAGAGCGATTACGAGATATGGACGACGCCGACGATGCATCTTCGGATGACGACGAGACTGATCTGAACCCGCTCGAATCGATCCCTACTCGCATTCCCGCAAGCTCGTCCCCACCGGGCACAAGATTCACCCAAGTCGCGGCCGCAGATAAACTGGAGGCCATGAATGTCACAGCTATGAGAGAGACCCTCCGTTCTCTCATTCTCTGAGCTAGCAAGACGAGAGACATGATGCTGAGTTCCGTTTAGTGTTGGAGGGAAATGGCAGATGGTTCTAGCACTAAACCACTGAACCACACGACCAAAAGATGACATGCACATCACCGAAAGGCGTGCTCGGCTCAGTAGCATCAGACCAGTCGTTTCTAACTTGGGCGGTATTCGATGTAGGCGAGAGACACGGGCGGGGGTCTGGACTGGATTGATGAAGCGTTTTCGTGATCACTCTCGCAGCGTATCAGCTGTTGGTTTCGTTGTTGCCGTTGCAAGTTCGTTTGGTTTTGTCTTTTTCGGTTAGCGTTAAACATTGGAGAATGAGTGTCCAATTTGACTTTCCAGACCAGAGACATTTATTCGAGCCATCTAAGGCCTCTATTTTAAGCAGTTAAGGCATTTATTCCAGCGAGTTAAACCATTTATTCGAGTCATCTAAGGCCTCTATTATAGGCAGTCGAGGCATCTATTCCAATCAGTCAAAGCCTCTATTCTACAAGAGTAGTACCAGTATATAAGAAGACTGGTGCCCGTATACGAGAGGACTGGTGCCCGGATATTAATTAAGCGCCTTACACAAAACTTCTGGCGCTCTTTAAACCAAAAATACGATATCGACACCGTATTTTTCAACCCATGTAGATAGATGTCTTTA
Source organism: Rhypophila decipiens (assembly GCA_033297075.1). Classification (NCBI taxonomy): domain Eukaryota; kingdom Fungi; phylum Ascomycota; class Sordariomycetes; order Sordariales; family Naviculisporaceae; genus Rhypophila; species Rhypophila decipiens. Next base: position 44,316 of record MU858258.1, on the reverse strand, counting down.
TGTTGATGCGATTCAGGTAGAAGTACGTAAGACGATTACAACCATTACTGTTCTCATAGTTTCAACAATTAGACGGACCAAAATTCTCGTTGCTCGTTCTTCATCAGCCGGAAACATCTTTTGTTGACGTCTCAAGAATCCTGGACAGTGACATCCAGAAATAAACAACCCTTACCCCTGAAGTGCGGCCCGCGCCAAGCCCGATAAGATAAGCCCCACACCCAAACGTTGGAGCTGGACATTGGGTTCTACAGTCCACACCGATGTACTCCGTACGGTAGCTTTACCTACTTCCAGCTACAAAGTTCACACATTCCACCACATTATATTGCCGTTTGCACGCCCAAGGATCCTCACGACTGGAAATCGAACTGATCATATCTCACGCCTCGATACGCAATACGAAGTCTGATCACTGAATCGCAGGAACTTTGGCGCTGGCGCATCGGTTAGGTCGCAAACTACCGATCGTCGGGAGTGCTGAGAAAGGAACTCGAAGCGGGAGGAGGCGCAACACACCCACCACCGGATCGAGCTTGACGGTTGCGCCTCGACTTTTTATAGCGCTTGCCAGACTTCTCGTCCGGAATATACTCTTCTCCTTGGAAAAAGGGGTCTATTTACAGACGAAAGATGGACGAATACCCGCCCGGCAGCCTGGATCATAGCGTCCCTTTCCTGCTCACGTTGGGAGTCACACCCGGCAACGACAATGCTGCGACCTACGACTCGGCGCTGAGCCCGATCCTCAAGGAACAAGCCATTCTCATACGCTCCGAGCTCCCCGCCCTGGGCGACGACACAGCGCATGCGCTCCTGCGGTACATCCAAGAGCACGATGCCTCGGAGCTGCCATGTAATGGGAAAGAGATCACCAAGCGGTATCGCTTCCGGGTTCGGTCTGCTGAGCGGGTAAGCTCTCTTCCACCCACTACCTCTCTACAAGACCGATATAATGACAAAATAGTCCTTCCTCCTCCCCCCACGACGCGCCCGCCTCCCCGACGGAATCGAGATCCCGCCCTCACCAACACCACCAGTCCTGCACTCGCCCTACTCCCCCCTAAGCCCGATATCGCCCCTCTACCCAGACGGCCTAATCGACACGCAATGGATCCTCAAACACCAGTCGCAAGTCCCCAGCGTGCTCCTAGTCTTTTACACCCTCGTATCAGACCCCACCCTCACAACCCTGCGCGACAACCAGATCAAGACAGACGTAAACAACCTCCGCGGTCTGCTCTCCCAATCAAGGTACAAAACCCGTCTCTCAATCATCCTCCTCGCCGAGCAACACAGCCCCAGCAGCAGTTCAATCCAAGAACGCCTCGAGAATATCCGAAAGGGATGCGGAATCGACTCGAAATCATTCTTCCTCGTCCCCCCGCACGAGTCCCCCGAGGAACTGTCGCGCATGGCCGAGAACATGCTTGTCACCCTCCAAAGCGTCGCAATAGAATATTACCGCGAAATGGGCCGCCATAGCAGGAAGAAGCGAAGCAAAGGCGTCGTGCCCCAGCCTACGATCCCCCCCGTGTCGGGGACTTCTCAGACGTTGTCCCTAGCGGGGTGGAATGTACGGCATGATTTCAAGTCTGCTATTTTTGCAGAGTATAGACTCGAGATGAGCGATGCGTTACGGTCGTACGAGCAGGCGTATGAGAATCTGCTGAGCTCGGAAATCATGGAGGCTATTCCTTCTTGGAGTCCGCGGTGGAATGAGGGGCGGTTGTTGGCCGATATCATTGCTGTGCGGTGTTTACGGTGTTTGTTGTGGAACGGGGCTTATAGCAGTGCTGCGAGACGATGGCAAAGTCATGGGGAGCGAATGGCCGATCTTATCGACCGACGCGGCAGGGGGACGAGGAACTACGGGTTTGAGGCTTGGGAAGCGAGATGGGCTTGTCTCATGGCTAATCTGATTGAAAAGGCCGAGATTCCCGAGTTTACGGCTGCTACTGCGGAGGGAAAGAAAAACGATGGGTCATTGGTGGAAAGTGCCATGCGGTTATATCTCACGCCCGAGAAGGCGGTCATGGGGGAACGGCTTCAGCCCTGGGAACTGTTACACCACACCGGGTATTGGTATCGTCTTGCGGCGAGGCATTTGTATAAGCGACGGCAATTTGCGAGGAATATGCCCGAGGAGGATCGACGGCCGCCTAGTTTTAGCCCGGCTTCGCAGGTTGCTAGTCGGGCGTTTATGTATGATACGTACATGTGTCCTGAGCCGTATGAGGAGTATCCGCTTGAGAGTTTTGCTGGAAGGGAGGATGGCTGGGTGGATCATAGTCAGTTGATTGTTGAGATGCTGATTCGTGCTAGGAGGGAGTTTATGAAACGGGGGCAGATTCGGTTTGCGGCCGAACTGTCGCTTGAGTGTGCTATGGAGTTGGGCAGTATCAAGGACTGGAAAAGCATTGTTGAGCTGTTGAGGCCTATTTGGAAGGATATGTCGTTTCGACGGGAGGGCTGGGTGGGTGTTGTCGAGGACCTGAGTTGGACGTTGAGGACCGCGGCTGTTATGGCTGGTGAGGCTGATTTGGTTGTTGCTATTGATTATGAGTTGCTTTATAAGGGTAGGTTTTTTTATTTTCTGGTTGGGAGATCTTGTTTGCTGATATAGTGTCGTTCTAGGCTTCACGACGGTCCAGAATTGGCCGTATGATACCACCAGGTCGCTTGAGGGCATGACGCCCAAGTCGAGACCTAGGATCTCGGTTAGTGATGACATGATATTGTCATTTGTCGCCGCGTCGTTTGTCTTTAGGGATGAGGAGGGCAAGGCCGGTCAGAGCGCACACGCGCAGCTGTCTCTCACCTCGAATGCCCGTCGGGGATCGGCACCTGTCGTGTTCAAACAAGTCCAGGTTGCTCTCCGGGGAAGTGTCAACAGTATTATCTTGGAGAACAAAGCCGACGAGCCTGGTCCAGAGCTCCAGCAGGGTGAGGCTCGGCTGGTTGATGTCCCTCTCACGAGCTACGTGACCGAGGACGAATCGTCGGATTCCGAGGACGGGTCGAGTGAAACAGAAAAGACGGTTTCCCTGAAAGGAGAAGCACCGTTGACGTTACATGCCGGTCAAACCATCGTCTTCAAATTGAAAATTCCGCTGCGAGAACCGGGCCAGACTGGGGCAGATTCGCTCACCATGAGCCTAGAAACAGAAACGTTTGATCTCAGGCATTTAATCGATCTTGATGATAGGAGCCCCGCCGCCAACAACCGTTGGTTTCTGACGGGATCCAAGACCAAGCGCATCGCCCGGGCGAATCCCCTGTCCATCAGGGTGTTGCCACGGCCGCCGAAAATGGAGATTCTCACTCCGACGTGGAAGACACAGTATTATACCAACGAGCCTATCGATCTTGGCTTTGATATCCTGAATCAGGAGGACGTGGATGCCCCCTCCAAGCTGGATGTCGTCTTGTCCAGACAGGAGGAGGCTCTACCAGCAGTGTTTGCTCTGGAGATCTCCGGACAGGAAGTCCAGAAGGTCCCAGCAGAGTCGGAGACCGGGGCGTTGAGCTTGTCCGGTGTGTCTCTAGGGTCTATTGCCAGTTCCAAGTCACTCGGTGTCAAGATCAGGTTACAACCCATCGAACGGACCACCGAATATACCTTGACCTTGCGGGTCGTCTATCATCTGTCCACCGACCCAGGGACACCCATCACGCAAGAGAAGGTCTTATCCCTGACCATCGTCAACCCGTTCGAGGCCAACTATGACCTCCTACCTCGGGTCCACCCCGATCCGTGGCCGACTCTCTTTGACCCCGACGGCGTCCAGGTAGATGACCCAGCCATCACACAGGACAAACCCCTCATACCAAAGGGTATATCCCAAACATGGCAGCTCGTCACGCGATACGCCTCATTCGCCTCGGAGCCGCTCCGCATCCTGGACGTAGACATTCTCGTCCAAACACCCCCCTCCACGCGCGTCAACCACAGCAAGCTGGACTCATCTCCCCAACAACACCCTTCTTCCGATTCCGAGAGTCGCATAATCCGGCCCAAAACAATGGAAGAAGCCTCGTTCGAAATAACCGCCCGGAAGAACACTCTCGACGACCGCTCCCCGTCGGCACTGGACGTCTCGCTCATAATCAAATGGGCCCGCATCACCCCCCCTGCTGACCAACAAGAAGAAGATAAACCAAACAGCACAACCCTGCCCGTCCCGCGCTTCAGCATATTCGGCACAGAACCCCGCGTCCTAGCCTCAGTATCCTACCTCCATCTCCCACCAAAACCAAAACAAGATGCCCAACAACGAATAATAATCCTAACCCTAACAATCGAAAACGCCTCGAACCACTTTTTAACCTTTAGCCTGTCCCTAGACGCCCCCGTCGACCCTTTGACAAAGGAATCCGAATTTGCATTCTCGGGCACAAGACAAACGACTATGAATCTACTCCCCGTCTCGAGGAGGAGTATAGATTATAGGATTCTCCCACTTGTGACAGGGGGGCCTTCTTCTTCTGCCGCCGGAGAGAAGAAGGTGGTTGTTGTTGAGGAGCAAGGGGGGAAATGGATCAAGCCGCTTTTGGTTGTGCGCGATAAATACTTCCAAAAGCTGTTGCGGATTATTCCTGCTGGAGAGGGGATCAAGGTTGATAAGGAGGCTGGTGGGGTGTTGGTTTGGGTTCCTTTTGAGACTTTGACTTCGACTGACGACAGGGCTTGAAACAAAACATCCTGCAGGAGCTGGGATGTACGAGATGCCTAGGTAGTTAGGGAGATATTTAAAAGGCATAACTCTCTGGTTGTAATGATTTAATGTCGCTTTGGGGATACGATAGATACACATGAATCAACCACTCATGTACCACATGCCCGCTGGCTAATGATATCAGTCGAATTATGGAAACCTGTCAACTTGAAAGCATGTACTTGGGGTAAACTCTTTGCCTGGACAGGAAAGAAAGGAATGGTATTTCAGAAACCTTTAAAAAGTATCTATGTGCACGAGACCGGTGCTGCAAAGACTGGCACAGCAATCAATGATAGAACTGGCCGTGACTGGACTCAACTGAAAGACTGGTTGATTGAATCAAGGATTTGACAAGACACAACGAGAACGCTTCATAAAATTCAGGACCTATATGAGTGTAAAGAAAGAAAGAAAGAGAACAGCACCGTATACATCGAATCAACACTGTCAACCACCGCTTCCAGTATGTCAGTCATATCTCTCTACTTTTTTGGCTCGATTTTCGTTCTTGTCTTTGTGACCCGTCCAGTATATGTATCGCCATATGGTCAGAGTGACGCATGGAAGAGAGAGAATAAGAAGCAAAAGCAGAAAAAGGAGACTATGTGAACCAGACGTCCATCTCAGCTCATCTCAATCCCTCCTCTCAGCACGCCCGTCATAGACATGGAAACCAAAACGCAACGCTTTTTTATCCCACCCAGCATATACTCAAAACAGCCACCCAATCATTAGTGCTCCTCAACAGGCGTGGGTTCCACCTTCTGCTCCTCTGCATCCTTCTTGACGGCCTCTTCAACCAACGGCTCGCCGGCTGTGTTCGTCGCCAATGTCTTTATTTCCTCCTTACTCTCTTCCTTAGTCTCTTCCTTCTTTGGCTCCTCCTCGGGTTCCACCTCCTTCTCCTCAGGCTGGGGTTCTATCGCCTCATCCTTGGACTCTTCAACGACCTCGGGCTCGGGCTCGGGCTCAGACTTGGACCCCTCAGCAGCAAGAGGCTCCTGGGAAACCTGCAAGACACCCTCCTCAGGATCAAGATCAAATAACGTGACAGTCATCGAAAATGAGAGCTTAGGGCCCTCTGCCGGCGCAGCAGCAGCAGCGGCGGCTGCACCAGGAGCCGGGCTCGCGCTCTTGGCAGGAGCTCTCCTCTGAGGACCCCGAGCACGACCCTTTCTAGCATCTGCCAATGGGGCCTTCTCCTTCTCCTCGGCGGGCTCCTCCTCAGCAGCTGGCTCTTCCTTCTTGGGCGCCTGGGGACCCAGCTGGAGACGCTTGTTAAGATCGTTCATGAAGCCCGCCTGCAGGGCGGCGATCTTGGAGCCCATTGGCCTAGCCGGGACGGCGGGTTTTTGGCGTGGGGGTGCAGCTGCATCTGCAGGTTCCATGCCCCCGGATGTGGGTCCCGCTTTCACGGGCCGAGCGGGAATCTGAGGCTTGGGCTTATCCGCGACTGCAGGTTTAGGCTTGGGTCTTTCCGGGATGGCAGGCTTTGCTTGCGCCGGCCGCGATGGAATTTCGGGTTTTGAGTCGACAGGGGACACCGGGCTCGACTCGTTGTCTTCCTGAGGCCCCGATACCTCAGTCTCCAACTGAAGGCTTTCCGGGGTATCTTCCCAAACATCGCGACTAGGAAATCTCTGCGCCATTGAGGGCCGAGTAGAAGCAGTCTCGCTGAGAAGATGAGGTTGATGCTTCCAGGGCTTTGCCTTGTTCTGGCCGGGTAAGAAAGCTTCTGGCCCACGCTCGCGGGTCTCCATTTCCGCCAGCTCCTCTTGACGGCGGGCAAAGGCTTGGGCCGGTGTCTCCCCGTCACGAGGTGGGATGGCAGGCGAGGTGCTCTCTTTTGCCTGCTCTTCACCAGGTTCAGGGGTTGATACCTCGGCAGTGTAGTGGACGCTGCTAGGAGCATCTTCCCAAATATCAGCACTGGGGAATCGGCGCTTGTGCTCCTTCTTGATCTTTTCTTCCCTGGTCAGGGGCTTTTCCTTGTCGTCCTCAGAAAATAATGGCTCATACTCCTCCACATCTTCAAGCGGGGTCGAGCGGACTTCATATGACGACTCCTTGTACAGGCTCGCGGGTCTGCTGGTCGGGCGACTGGTGTCTTCGCTGCCTCGTCTTTCCGACGACAACTCGACGGCTGGCTGGTAGTCATACGGGCCGGGGTCCTTGGCCAATTCATCCTCAGCGAGGATGGGAGCGGTGTACGGACGTTCTATCTCATCTTCGGCGGTGCCCTCTCCGTCACCAAGGACCGACCGACGGCGGTTGGGTTCCTCGACATGAATAACTTCCTTCTCTTCAGGCTCTTTTTCGGAGTCGGAGCTAGCGAAGCCAGCCTTGACGGGGGACCTGAACTCGGTGGACCCGGGGCGAGGTGATGCGACGCGAGAGGCAGACTCTATTTCGATTGCCTGCCATCCAACCTGGTCGCTGGGTGTGCCTGGGTAGTTCTTGACGGCTACAGAATTAAAAATTAGGAAACGGCCATTAGAGGTTGGTGGCTTGAAAAAACTTACCTAGGCCAGAGCCACGGCTGGCGGTTTCACGGACGATCTTGTCCAAATGTTCGCGACTCATGGAAAAGTCATTGGGTCTGTCATGATGGTGGGGTGTGTGCTCCTTCTTGAGGAGATCAGGGTGTTTCTCGTAGTAAGCTTTCTCGAGCTTATCTTGCGGGATGATCCCGTGACCATGAAGACCATAACTTCCGGGAGGCAGGTTGCCACGGGCCGAAGTTTTCCTGCTATGATGCCTGCCCTTGGAGGGATCGGCAATAGAGCCCGGGGCGGGGGAGGGAGCTTGTACGTCGCCAGCATTGGGGTACATGGGGACCTGTACACCAATCTCGGGAATTCCCTGTTCATCTTCGTGGTGGCTCTCGTTGGTTGACAGCTGACTCGTAGTACTAGCCTTCTTCTTGAGGCTGCGATTCGAGGGAAGTGCGGTGCTGGAGTCGTCGTTGTTGCTACTGGGTCTGCCGATACCAAACGATGCGGCCCTATCGCTATCGGTCCTGGTAACGGTCATGACGCGCTGCTTGGCGCTAACAGCGGGTAGCGACGGCTTGGGAGCGTGGAGCTTTACATCGTCACCGACGGTGCGGGTCTGCTCCGGGCTGCTGCTGGGAGAGCGGCTCAAGGATTCCAGGCCAGCATACTCCATGCCCTCCTGACCAAGCGAAGGCAGGTCGACGACTTTTGAGTCGTCATGGTGGTCGCCATTGAGACGAGAGGGTCTTGCAGACTTTCCTGGCAGAAGGAAGCCCTCGTTCAAGGGAGAGGGAGCGAAACGGTCGTGATTTGGGCTGGAGGAGCGCTCGAGGCGACGATTGGCGGGGCGTGGAGGGACCATTGGTATTGATGACCTTTCTTGGCTTCGAGATGGCCTCGGAGGGATGACGGGAGGTTGTGCTGTTGCGGCTGACATGGCTGCTATAAGGGAGGAGGGAGGCTGTAGGTTTTATGTGATGTCGTGGTACGTAGTCCGAGTGTCGGAGTGATACAGCGCAGGTGGTAGTCTGTCAACAATAACGACCTAGGGAGGTACAAAGTTGCGTGGCTCGAGAAAGGCGGTAGGGGGGTAGCCGGAAATTCGCGGGAGCGGCAGGTAGATTGCACCAGGCTGCAGAGTGCAAGTTCGGTAGCAGGCAAGTGGCTTCTAGAGATTGAGATCGTGTTAGTCCAAAGGATGGATCGTGCAGAAACAATCGGTGAGCAAAGATAAAAAAAAAAAGAACAAGGTCAAGGTGCGAAATGCAAGATAAGCATGGCTCGGTTCAAGGCGAGCGCGGTAGTCGACAGCGACTAACAAAGGCGGCCAGAAAACCACTTGGCTCCGGAGCTGTGCTGCAGCGACAAGGGGCTCGTCCTGTCCCTTGGACCTTAGTCCTCAGAATCACCGTCGCAACGCAACCGCATAGCAAGGAGCTAGCTGCTGGGCCGTTCCGGTTGAAGCTCTCGCGTGTAACACAGCTCCATTCGGGTGCGTCCCAGATGCATCCGCCAGATTTATCCTGCGCGTTAACCAGCGACCTGGAAGAGGCGGCCCTGGCAGTCGAGATAACAAGTCACTGTTAAACCGGCGGTCTGATAAGGACCACGCCAGGGCCGGGCACTGGCGGGGAGCCTGATATCTGGGCCGTTGATAACCTCTGATTGTCATGTTGAAGGGAGCTCATAATGCCATTACATGAGTGGAATGCATGGAAGCTGTGCCTCCGTGTCATCTGTAGGTCTGTGTTTCTGTCTGCTTTGTCTTGTGTCTGCGTACAGCCGCCCATGTGGTGTTGCGCCCATCTGCCAGTGGTAGAAAATCTGGGGAAGATGCAGCGGCTCACTATCATGGGAGGGAACCCTCTGCTCTGGCCGTCTTCGGACAGATATCCAAGTGATGGATGCAGGCATGGGAAGAATCGGGACCCTTAGAGAATGGTAGATGGGTCTTTTGGGACCAACCAACCACAGGACTCACGGCGGGCATCCAAACATCCCACAAGGTGGTGTTGGACGAGTGATTTGTTTTTCTGCTTGTGCTCTGGCAACTTGAACTTGGGGCTGTGTCTGGTGCATCCAACTGCTTCCAGAGTGAAGAGGGCAGGAAGAGTGATGGACGGGAGGTGAATCAACCGGGAAACCCAAAAAGGGTAAGAAATTCCATATTCATGGTGTAGTGGTAGCAGGAACTTACAGTTATTTTTGTCAGCGTAGGCCGAAGCTATAATCTTCGGTATAGGTGGTGTCGTTGCTCGGTAGGGTTCTTATCTGTCGCAAATTGACAGCTTGAGAGTGCTAGGAAAAGACAACAAGTATCGAAAATTTTGGAGAGGAAATAGGTATCTGCGGATTCAATTGAATGAATCACGATGGTAGTTCGTTTGAAAAAAGGTTTAGATTCGAGATCAGACTTTGAGGATCTGGGATCGTGGTGCAACAAAGTCTTTGGGAGCTTCAACCTGAAACTGATTGCGGTCAAGGTGGGCGGAATTGGCGGCCACTTATAACGCGGAGCATCAATGCCTTCTTCGTCATCGGGCAGGACAGCAACAAGGAAGGCGCACTGTGCTGTTCTCAGCCAGACCCCTCACCGGGGCACGAGGGGTCACCCCTGCCCTACAAAACACTACGCAATTGGGCTTAGCGGGGCAAGAATTTGTGATGGTTGTGGAGAATGCCTTGTCTCTCCGCACTGGGCAAAACTTGAACCTTCCAGATTTCCCATTCAAAAAGCGGTATGCCATTCAAACCAAGGATCTCGTGGCCGTGACCCGCCTGATCAGGCTAGGAGATTGGACCAGTGACGGTCCGGCACGTTTGTAGCTGCTATGAACAGAAAAGGCTGGTCTACGGGCTCCTCTCTTCATGGTACTCAACTCATCCGGTGCCTCCTGGAGACTCTGTACTAGGCGGGTATGTTGACAACTGGAGACGACGAGTGAAAAACGGCGCCCGTTATTCTTGTTAGTACGCTCTATGAGATACTGAGAGGATCCATCACCTGATCGGAGTGGATAGAGATGAGGCCTCAATCGAAAGGACTGGAAAAGGTGAGCCATCAGAGGGTAAAGATGTACACAGTATGGAGACAGGGGTACAAAGATTCAGCCAGTGTCGTCTGTGTGCATTGGGAGGGAAATCTAGTTGTCAACAAAGTGTGATTCGTGTTTTCTCAGCTGTTGGGCTTGACGGTTTCAAAGGGCTATACTAACAAAAGCCTCTTTCGTATGTCTGAATCCAGCTGGTTGACGCTAACTTTTTGCTATTCTTCTCTTCAAATCGTATTGGAAACGTCCAGGGGATAATGTCGACATTCGGCCAACGGATTACTCGATCTGGACCATTTCCAGGTCGAGAACCGCTCATCTTGATTAAGAGATGGCGGAAGCGGATGAACCCGCTTTGTGGTACGGAAGCAGCCTTTGTTCCGCCATTATCCAACTCAAATGTTCACAAGGTTCGGACTGGAATATGTCTCTTCCTGAGGATGGCAGCAAAAATCAGGCTGTTCATCGAGGTACCCAAAAAGAAGAGACTGTTGGGCTATTCCTTCTTGAGTATAGAGGGGTCTTGCTGTTCCTGAACTTCTTGCCTTGTCACTGTACCCCACCAACCCATTAACTTACCCCACCATCAAGCGCAAAGCTCGCTGAAGTCCGCCGCCGCCGCCGAGCCAAGCTGGGCTGGATCGTGAACGGTGAAGGCCAAGTGATGCAAGTGACTTGAAAACTTTGATAGTCTTGCAGGATGGATCACAACAGCCGCCTGGGTCTCCAGGGGATACGAAAGAAACGGTAAAGAAAAATGAATCGTCTTATTTTGACTGAGAGCTCCTTCCTTTCGCTTGAATCTCGATTCCCTAGCATTAACAAGACACAGTGTCAAACTTTCGAGGCTGATGGAGCCGTTTCCACTTTTCAACGATGACGGTCCAACCTCTCATGATGAACGGGTGTTGTCGCCGAAGTTGTCTGGTGTGATGTGAGAGAATGCCAGGTGGACCGTCCGATCCGTCGAGATGCATTTGCTCAACTGGGCCAGTATCATATCACCGCATTACCCGTAGACAAAATGTGCGCACATCACGGCGGGGTACTGTATAAGTGACGGGCTGAGGGCGAGGAAAAAGGAGAAGCCAATGTTTATTGACATCCTCACTCCCTGACCCTGGAAACCCCTGAGCTCCAGCAACCTACGTAGAGAGATCCACATTCGACCACTTCATGACTTCAGCTCTTCGCCAGTCTCTTGTATCTCCAAAATCTCCATAAACTACCGCTCAGTATAACGAACTTTCTGTTTAAAACGGGCCGACAAAAGAACCACGCAACAGACGTCTGATCGATCAGTATTTCTGCACGTAATCATCCGTTTCTTTCCATTGGACGACGCAGCATCCTTGAAGCAAAACTTCTCACGAATGCACCTGGCCAATCGTGGTTTAACTCGACCCCACTCCCCAAGCTGCTGGCAAAGGTCCCTAGATTCCCGGTGACCGCTTCTCTGTCTTCAGGGCCGCTGTGGTGGTGCATGGCATGCTGACAGGAGGGGGAGTGGAAAGCAGGCCTGACCACGGCCTAGGTAGTTCCCGACGTTGTGCCTCTGGATCTTGAACCACGTTTTCGTTTCCAATTCCCTCACTCGACGGATTAATTCGAGTGTTATCTCTGGTCAAGTGAGAAGATTGAGACAACAACACAAACACCGGTTCTCGTTTACAGCATTTGAGATAAAAGCCACAAGGGCCTTCTTGAACCCCGCCATGATCCATGATCCATCAGCCCGAGATCCGTCATTCAGGGACGGGCGATTAGGTAAAGAGAACTATGACGCAATAACGGCTATCCGCCTTGCCTGCTTTTCCATCGAACTCTTAAACATCCAAGATAAATATCATCGGTCCCTATTCCGGTCAGTGGCAACTCCATTAGTTAATAGAAACTACACTCTCTACACTTACACCATTGAAACCCCCAAACTTCTCGGAGGTGAGCGAATACTCTTCCCTTCTTGAAAGTATTCAAGTACCTTTATTTCTTCAAACCTCGTGACCATCTGCATCTTGATCAGCTACGTATGTATCACAAGAAAGAATAATGCGCACTGTGTTTCCCTTTGGAGGAAACAGTGAATACAATTTATGCATTAATGTCCAAATCCCTCGAACAGGTTTGGTACATAATACTACATATTTCGAGGTTCCGGGTCGAAATACCTATCCGACGACTGGCCAGAAGCCATCGTCGATACGGATATTTTAAGATCCATGGACAAACATGTACACTATCCCAAGGTTGGTCTAGTTGGTCCTCCTTCTTTTGTTGGGGTCATGCGTTCCCCAGATCACGGGTTCATTCCCTTGCTTCCTTCAACAACAACAACAACAACAACAACAACAACAGACCGTCATAGTCCAACTACGTTCCTATTTTACACATTAACCATAGAAGCCACATAGCCAATAGCAACGCATACCGCAAACTTGAATGATGGAAGTGGACGTTGACTTCCCTGCGTACTCCTCATCACGATCCTAAACGGATGACGACACGCGGATCCGGGGAACGGCCCGGGTCGGAGACTGGCTTTCGGCTCATGGACGATCGACACTGGCACAAATCCGATAGTACGGTTGGTTAATGGGAGTGCTGAATTTGATCCTCGTGTGTAGTCCAGACTCGAGCCATCCAGCCAGCTGGCAAAGGACTAAGAAGAAACAAAACTATCGAGTCTCAAGAAGTTTACAAGAAGTTTACAAGACCCTATACTTGGTCCTCCATCCTCATGTTAACCCACGCTACAATGATGATTATGTTGCTGTTGATCGCCAGGCACAGCTGCTAGTCAACAAATCGAGTACAGTAGGAGTACCATACGTAGACTTCATCTAGTGCCGAGAAAACACCCATTTATTCTTGACTGAATCTGGATGTTATATAAGAACCTGACTGATTGACGGGCATCTTGCTCCTTTGACCTTCATCTTCGCTTCGACATATCAACACAATCCAACAAATTTCATATCTACGGATACCGCATATGCCTACCTGCCCACTTACCCATACTACCAAAACGCCACAAAAACGGTGAGAGAGAGAGAGGGAAGCCAGTACAGAACCTCGAAAGGGACGCACCACCCAACCACCTCAACAAGATGCACGAAAGTGAGAGTCAGAGATGGACCATAGCCATTGATGGTAGCCATCCATAGCATAACCATATTCAGGTTAACCCAACCTAGCCGAGCCTGCCTAGCCTAACCTAGAACGCCGTGAGGTGAAGTAACCAAAATACAACACAAGTTCACAACCAAAAAGAAACGAAACGAAAAGAACATACCAGCCGCCAAGTAAACAAGACAACAGCCCGAACCACACTCGTCCTCTGCTCGACACACTCACTCACACCAATTCTCACATCCCACACCAAGAGAGGAGGGAAAAAAAAGCCATCCATTCCGTTCCGTTGTCCGTCACAAATAAGGGTGATTTTGTTCGTGATGCGCAATCTTCTCTTCCATCAGATGGCAGTTTTGCTCTGCCTCATTCTGTTTCTCCCGTCTTGGCCGTAAAACGATACCAATCCTTTCCTGTCTAATAATTCCCTTTCCTTCCCACCAGCTTGATATAAGAAATTCATCCCATAAGCCACGCAACGCAATTCCTTGATTTCCCTTTCATTTTCATCATCCAAAATGAACTACCTCGCCGTCTCCCCAGTCCAAGCTGACCTCATCCCCTCCGTCTTATACAATCATCTGCGCAACTCCCGCACCACCAAGCGTCTTGCTGCCGACAAACGCCTGCCCCTTGACACCCGCAAGCAAGTAGCAAATAGCCGTGATGGTCAAGAACACCGCCGCGGCCACCAGACTAGTCGCTCCTCCGACGATGGAAATGAACTGGAGAGCGCCCATCACACCGTAGGCACCCGCGCGCATGTAGTTGGTCGAGATGCGACGGATCGCGGCGTCGAATCCGGACGAGGTCGGGCAGATACGGAGGAGCAGCGGGACCTCGACGAAGACGATGACGAAGCCGGACACACTAGTCGAAAACAAGAAAGTCAGTATTTACGCAGAATTGGGTTGGGGAGGGACAGGACTCACAGGCAGAGCACTGCAAAGATGGTTATTACGATGTGGAGCGTAAAGATGCTGCTCACGATGTTGGCAATGCCAAGAGCAAAGCACAGGATCATGGAAAGGATGCCGATCCTAGAACGATATCCATGCCCAGGTTAGCCACTGTCTGCCTCCTTCTTTCGTCCCTGCTTCGGCTGATGTTGTCTGGTCTTGCGCAGGTTGACTTCTCTTTGGCTCTCGAGTAAGATCCATTTCTGAATGCTACTCAGAGGCAGGAAGCTGTTCACGCTTCGAGGATGTATGCCCATTGCATGTACGAAACAACGAGCAGATGGTTGGGGGTTCTTGTGCTCACCATTGTGCGTAGATGCCTATTTGGTAGAAATCACACGTATTAGCAAAGCGAGAACATGAACAGATGCGGGCTACCGTGTCACACTGGACCGGTGGTGCACGAGAGGCATGGACGAGCAAAAGAACATACTGAAGTTGCGAGTCTGGAATTCCTCCTTCAACGTCATTTTGCCGGTTGGTAGATGTGTAGCTCGATCGAAAAGGGCTGTTCTTTCTCAATCCCAGGTCCCGTTGAAAAGGATGCTGCTATTCTGCTGCCTCTTTTCGTTCTCTCGAGAACTTTGCGAATTAAGTTTTCCTAGAGTCGGCCGGCCGATCGACCGTTTCGTCAAGGGCGGCTTTCGGGGTCAGGTGATGTGATGATGTTTCGAGAAGGGCGAGAATGACCTGTTCTGTTCTTTATGCCGTGTTTCTTCGCTTGGCGGATGTGCGGTGCGGGTAGTTCGGGATGCGACAAGACAGGGCGAGCCTTCTATTCAACCCTTTGTCTATTCAAATCGAACCTGGTGTGGGAGACGTAAATGGTATCGAGGGATAGATCCTCTACGATCCCAGCTGTTGACAAGCTCTCGGGTGGTCGGCAACTTAAGAGGCAAGCTACTTTGCTGTCGCAAAACAACAAAAAGGGCGATTGATGGTTTGTATGCTTTTCCAGAAAGTACAAGTCAGCGTTTCGTGTCGGAGTGCGCAGAGTTCCAGCTAGCTTTTCAAGCTGAACAGTGATAGATTTCTTTTTGTAAGTAGAGAGGGAGAAGTGGTTGATGGCGAAAAGGTTCAGATGACTTCGCAAGTACACGCAACGCAATTGCTTACGATTGCAGATGAATGGGTCCTGCGGCGCTGACGGCTCAAAAAGTTGGAGCACGTTGTCTTTTTGCTCCCCGACCCAAGCAGCCAAGCCTTGGAAATATTAGGGGAGTGACAGTGCTGCGCTGGAACGTGTTACCGGGCTGGCATGCAAGTTGGTATCCGTACGAGTATGTACAGTACTGATTACAGGGTTGCTGGGTGACACACTAACATCTTGCTATCGACAATGACCAAGAACCTGTTAGCAGCCAGCCCTGTTGGGGACCACTGATGTCAGACGCCGGTGGGGTTGTTAACGTCAAGGTTCGTGGCGGTGCTTCAAGAATTCCCCGTACCCCGGTGTCTCTCTCGTCTCTTCCTTCTATCTAGATGCTCTGCCGCCTTACACTATAAAGAAGCCCGGTTAGTGTCAATTCTGCGACGGCTGGTTAGGCCCCTGATCAAAGAATGATGGGGATGTCCTGCTAGATTTCCGAAACAGGTTCCCAAACATGGAATGCGCCGATCTTGGCAAAAGTTGTTGATATATCATCGGGAAGACTCAAATACGATCTACCTATTGCCCGGCTCATCTGCCAGGCACCAGTTCTCTTTGTTCTTCAGAGCCGTCAGAGCTGACGTGCTGTTACGACCAAGTCTTACGCGGCAACTTACACCTTGATAAAGCCCAAAGTGGATCCGCGCATAGCTCTTCACGACTTGTTATGGATCAATGACCGAGGTGAAGGCAGTACGTGTAGCTGGATGCGGCACAAAAAGACCCTTTTTGGCCTCGTTGATTTTTGGGGTTTGTTTGTGGTTTGGACCAGTATTTATAATCCGGGTAATTCAGCGTCAACAAAACAACAACCAGAGGCCCATCCGTAAAATCGCCGTCCCCAACCACCAGATTCTCTCCAGCGCTCAAAGAGTAAAGGCCCAAGAATAGCTTGCTAAATCTGCTCTCTAATGAACCAATCGACTACCTCCTAGAGAAAGTCCTCGCAGGAAATCAAGCCCTCCGTGGGTAGCCCTAAACCAGGAGAGTGAAGATATCGTTGAAAAGGAACCAGGCTCCAGTGGGGTCCTTGACGAGCTGGAAGGTTTGAGCATAGTTGAGAGGGTTCTGCTCCTCATCGACCTATTAAAAGAGGAGAGGACATGTCAGAAGACCAACAGCTGCATCAATCTTGAGGTGTTCACCTACCAAGAGAGCACCAGCGACAAGGATAATGATGCCGTCGTTAGGAGTAGGCTGGGACTCGAACGATCTGATCTCGTGCTTCACTTTTTGGAACGGCAACTCCTATTTTCGCGAAGCATACATCATGAGTTAGACCCGTTCTTTCGAATAGACGGGAACCGGTCATCTTACGGCGAGCTTTTGGGCAATGGTGGCGGCACCAAGCTTTTTGTCTGACTGGAAGGTCATCATGGAGTTCTCTCGCTATGGTTTTCCGCTTGTTAGCTTTGGAATGACCCCACTGGCGGCGATGAAGTTGACGTACGTAGAGACCAGCCAGCGCGCCGCGATTGGTGTCGAATGTGTTGTAGTAGTGATCGACGAACTGCTCTGTTGCGTGGATTCACCAGCGTGAGTGACAGCCGGCCAGGATAAACAAGCAACGCCCATGTTGCCTGCGTTGTCTCGAGTCAAATATCAGGGACCGGAGTCGGCACTCACTCGCAATACTCTCGAACTCTGTTTTGTTTGCGCAAAATGTGTTAGCCAATATCGTCGACAGCTTCAACATAGTATGCTCGTAGGAAACCTTCCCCAGATCGCGGGGTAATTCTTGAGGGGTTGCGCATTTTGCGCTGGAGAACTCACCCATCTTGAATAGTTGGTTTATGGAAAGCTATATAGAGACGGGGTATCAAATAGAAAGCAAAACGTCGAGCGTTGAGAGAAAGCGAAGGCGTTTGGGGTTGGGATGCTGGTTGCACTTGGGTTCGGTTGTGATGTGTTCGAAGTTTGTAGATACCCAAGGATCTCGGGTGGGGGAGAGAAGCCTCTGGCGGCGCAACCGCACCAGGCACGTTGGTGGGGTAAATTTCGGCCTCAGGCAAGATCAACAATTGTGATGGTGGGGCGGGGCAGGATCACGTAATCCGACCAGGGCGTTGGGACCAGGGGGCACGCTGTGGAAATTTTGTATAAAAAAGTTTGCTGAACTCGCGAACCCGTTTCTTTCTCCTCTGCATCCTGCCGTTGCTCTTTGGCAACAAATCACAACCCAGTAGTGCTGGTCTTTCTCGACGATTTTTCGAAACGAGACAGCTCTAGATTCAGTATATCTAGAGTTACAGGCCAGCACTGACTGATCTTTTTTTAGGTAAGGCCATTCCTCAACTTCCATCTCTTCTTATTTTCATGATGATACAACCTTCTTATGTCAAACACCTCTGAATCATTATGTGGAACATTTAAATATCAAGCTCAACAGTCTGACTTCACTCCTCACTTTCTTTGTATTGCCAGTCTTTCGTCGGCGCAATATGCTAACGTGGGCGCAGATTCATCATAGGCCATCCCATATCTACGAAGATGCTGGTAGGATGGTATCACAACCCGTGGGTAAAGAAAGAGGTTACCGAACCGTGTTTCTTGTGCCTTGTCTTTATAGAGAAATACCATACATTCATCCAATTTTCCACACTCCATTCGAGCATTATGTATCAAGTGACAGCGTAAACTAGTTCCCTGTAGCAGGAGATCCGTCATAGTTAAAGCCTGGCACACGCCGGTATGTGATCTTATCATGGTGGAAGTCACCAGGCCTTGTCATAGAAGCAAGCTTCGAAACCTAGTATCAACGTCCGGAAGAGTCCATGTTAACATTGCCCTCAGCCTCTACTATTGTGAACGAGGACGGATACCGTGCCATATTATTTATTCGCTTCTCCCACAGAGAGCCCAGCACAAAACCCCAACTACCGAGCATGCACGTAAAGCCAAAAACAAAACTTTGAATTCTCTTACCAGGTGCTGTCTCCGTAAATGCGCATCTCCAACAACAGCCCAAACACAAGCCAATAAAGTCACATGAGACCTCCAAACAATAACAACAACCCAAAATGACCCGAACCCACTTTGGAGAGCTAGTATCTCGTCCCCACACCTGCACACAAGCCAAAACCCACCACATTGGGCAAAAGTTTTGAAAAAAACTGCCAGTGCCCACAAAGAAACAAAAACTAGTCCTTTATAAAGCTTCAACCCAGACCGGGAACCAACGAATCAGAGCCTAAGCCGAATTCGGTCTCTCTCTGATCAAAAAAAAGCCCGGCTGGCGCAATCGGTAGCGCGCAAGACTTCTACCGTCCTACTCAATAGGAAACTTGCTCAATCTTGAGGCTGTGGGTTCGAGTCCCACGTCGGGTGTCTTTTTTTTACTTCTTTCTTTGTTCTTCTTGATCCCATATTGAGGAGAAGGCTTTCTTTTTCCTTTTCTTTTTTATATATTCCAGGTCTTGTTTAGTCTGTCTATTTGAGCTGTGTTGTTAATTAATCTTCCATGTCGACGCTTCCGCTGCCTCCCGAGAGTCTGTTTAGCAAGTCACTACCTACCTACCTGCCCCCTTTCCTTTGCCCCTTCACGTCATCTCTCAAATAGCTTAAACCCTCATAGGAGTGAGTGTCTCTGTCCATTCCAAGACCAAGCAAGCACAGACATGTAGATACCGCGACTTCACCGTTAAGTGCTCGGGTGCCTGCCTGCCTGCCGGTCTGCTCAGAGCTTACGGGACTATGAGGATAGAAGAAGAAGCCCAGGGGGGATCTAGTGTCCGAGGTCTTTCTTGGTCACCGAACCCGCTGCTTGCCTGCTTGATGCATGACAGAACAATGAGAAGCCTTTGGGAAGGGAACAGCAGGGACAGAACCATACATAGTCTCAGTCAACCAAGGACATATACAATCCAACCTCCGCAGGTGAACGAACGATACAAGATCCAGCTGGGGGGCTCGAGAACTGAACCTGAGAGTATAGATGTGTTGAGAGAGAGAAAAAAAAAAGGACCGGGCCTAATTGATAACTCCTGGGACGGAGGGGGTCTGTCTGCTTGGCTTTCTTTCTTGCTTGACACCCACCTCGAACTGGATTGGTGTGTAGACAGACAGACGGGGATTAACAAGACAGTTATAGAAAGTTATAGTTACACAAACGTTGGGTTTGTAACTCAACGAACGATCAACAAGGTCAATATTCCCATGCCATCAAACATGATACCTCCTTCATGCCACGTACGTACGGATGCTGGTTTGTTTATATTCAACAATCGCAAGGACCTATAGATATATAGATATATATATATATATATATGAGCAGAGGGCTGGCTGGTTTCTCTACGAAAAAAAGACACAATGATGGTCTCACTCAGGGTGCCGGACATCAGAAACGAGCATTGACATGCTGCAATAGCAAATGGACCGGACGGGACAGAGCATGAGTATCGGGTGGAACGAGAAAAAGACAGAAACGGCATAGATATACGGGACGAGAAGAAGAAGAAGACCAAGTACCAGAACAAGAAAGGTCTTGCTTGATTCTTCAATCAAGCTGTTGTTGCTCTATGCCCCCCCTCCCAATAAGGCAAGGTTGCTTGCTCAGTAATCCAGTGATATTCTCAAATCAGCAGCACATTAGAATAATATAGTTAGTTTGTTATATGCCCAAGTTCTAAATTCCACCAAACACTTATAAATCTTGATATCCTTGAATTGGTAATAGCAGCAATGGCAATGATTACAGAAAAGGGAAAACAAAAGAAATAGAGAGACAGTGACATACAAGCAGATGACAGGTAGAGAGACAAATCGGCACGCTACAAATGCCCTTAAATAGCTGTCTGTCTGTCTGTCTGTCTACTTGTTTCTCCCTTTCAGGTCCACACACAAACACGTCCATCCATCCGCTTAACAGCAGCATTGGCATACCGCCTTTCGCCGCTCCTTGCTCCCAGATTTGGTCTAGCAAGTCCAATAGAGAGAGAACCAGACCCCTCCTTTCTTAATTTGCTCCCTGAACCACTCCCCTCCAGCCCATTCAAGGAGAAGCAAAGAGAAAAGAAGCAGTACATCCAGAACACATCCAATGATCGCTTTCGCCATGGTCGATGCGATATAAAAACTCTAGAACTATTCTTGTTTACTTTTTATTCGTTTGTGTTTTTTTCTTGATCCAGACATTCCAGTCGCTTGGTGATACTGGCTTGAGAGATATTTCTTATAACTCTTCTTCCTCTTCCATCGTTGTCGTGTTGCTTAGGTTGCTCACCGCTGGCGGCGCCGAAGATGGCGGCTGATTTGGAGTCGTCTGAGAAGCCTCTGCCTTTGCGAGTATATCCCCGAGGGCAAAACTCGCATTCCCGCCTCCCAAGCCCTTCCCGGCCCCCTCGCTAACGCTTGGCCGGGCCTTCTTGAGCGGGCTGCCGATGACATTGTCCTCTGGGAGGCTCTTTCCTAGAAAAGCAGTAGATGATATACCACTCAGGGGAGGGAAGACCGACTCAGTGGCGGTCGGTGGGGTCGCTGCGCCGGATGGCGCGGCGCTCGGTGACTTCCTGGAGCTGGCCGCACTGTCGGGTTCTGCTGAATGGGCTCGCTTGAGCTATAAAGTTGTCAGTACAAGGAAATAACACAATAGAACCAGTGATATAAGCTTACCCGAATCCTATTTACGCCCTCAGCCAGCTCTCCAGTGAATTTGGCATCCTCGGGACCAAGCTTAGACTTGTCGTACTTAGCATCAACGTCTTCCATCTTGACCAGGATCGCATCGCTGTCATCGTCATCCTCCTCCTCGCTATCCTCCTCCATGGTGTTCCCAAGGTCCCCGTTGCTGCGCCTCTTTTTCTTCCTCCTCGTTTGAGCATCGGTGTCGCGGAAAGTAGAAAACCCAACAGTACCGCTAGTCTTAAGCGGTCCTAGTTTAGAGAAATCAAGCTGGCCGGAACGTCTTTTCGCAGCGGTGGGAGTGGGTTGAGATTTGGTTGGCATGACGCCCATCTTCTGGAGTTGGCCTGCACAGACGGATTAGAAAAAGTCAAATGATATCAATGAGAAAAGCGGCTGTACTTACGCTCGCCGCGATAGAAGAACGTAAAGACTGCATACGGCTTGTCCGGACCGTCGATACCGGTCACGGTCTGAGTGCTGATGGTCTTTGGATCCAATGTCTTGGGCTTCGCGAAACTCGTAGTATGCTCAACGTCCGCGTCGATTCCGTTTGATTTGCCCTTTCCTCCGTCTCCATTCTCATTATCGCTATCATCGTGGGCATCGAACTGGGGCGAGTATTCTCCCTTCTTGATCTCTCCTGAGGCAAGTACTCGGAACATCGCTACCTTGATCTGCCCAGTAGCCTCTGGGGGTTCATCGTCGTCAGAGGAAGAAATCGAGTCGTCTTCGTCCAAGAGGGCTTCGATGGGCGAGGTGTCGTCCGCCCCGTATCGAAGAGTCTCGGCAGCTTGACGGGGCTTCTCGATGTCCATGCCCGAAGCTCCCTCGGCGCCGTCCTTTTGGCGTCTGCGGCGCTTCTCAAACTTCTGTCGTCGGCGTTCTAGCTTTTCTGCGGCATCGTGTCCTTGGAGGTCCAGACCGTTAAGCCAGCGCTCCAAGCCAACCTCGCGGAAGAGGAATTCGCGCTCGGCCAGACCGCCGCCTTCGGAGGCAGGGACCTGGACCCATCTGCTGTTAACCCAGGTCTCCTCGCCAGGGCGCAAAAGCGTAGCGACCTCCTCCTTGGCTCGGCCGTCGAAATAAATATAGGCGGCAATGGTCTCATTCTCGCTGTTGGTCATGGGAATGTAAGGATTCACAACGCCATTATAGGTTCTCCGGTCCGGGCTGCTCGAGGGCATGGAGCCGACATATTGAGGTTTCGGATAAGGATTGGTAGCGGTTGCTTTCGGCGTAGAATATGGTATCGCTAGTCCCGGGGTGAGCAGGGTGATCGAGATAGCAAACTTGGCGGGCCCCGGCGTCTTGGAATCGCCGGAGAGTTGAGGCGGCGGTACGGGGATGTAGGTGTTGATCCGCTGGACCCGTGACTGCTTCTGCACGCCATACTCAGGTAGAGGGGCGCCGTTTGCGTGAATGCTCACGGCGATACCCTTGAAGCAGGGCATGATTGCTGTCGACTCTGGTCAAGCGGACCGGAATGCCAGAGGCCGAGGTTCGCTTCGTCTGTTCCACTTCGTTCTCGGGGTCGGTGTCGGCGCAGGGCGACAGGAGAGTCGGAAGTTGTCACGACTCGTCGGGGAGGTGGAATTGAGGCGCACTATCTCGTGGTTTGCAAAACCAAACGGGGGGGATGGAGCTGAAAAACACGTTTTGGGCCTGGCTAGAAAAGCCAGCAAAAAGCCACCAGTTGCACAGACAGGGACCTTGTCCAAGCTGACAAAATAAATCCAGAAATATCGCCCGTAACCAAAAATGGCGGGGTTTTTGGCGGGGACAATGTCGCTTCGGGAATTTGGAGATGTTTGTTGAAATTGCTGATTTGTAGGCACTGCTCGATGTTGATTCAAGGCTTCGCCAAACTTGTCAAATACCTTCAGGCGACGCGACGGTTTCTGCACTCGCTGAGCTTGGATAATTGGCGTTTGTTCCAAGATTTAGAGTGCAAGCGATAAATGCTTTAAGAGTTTATAGTGAGGGGTTGGGCCAGTGACGAGGAACCTGAGATGACCAACGCAGCGAGCATCAGTCACCGTTTTCCAGTTATGTACCAAATTCCAGTCCTGAATCTCGTGCACGGCTGAGAGAAGAAAGCAAGGCGATATTGACCAGCCCTGGCCATAAACGCTGGCAGAGGTAGTCGTTGGCTTTGCTGTCTGGGTACCTGCGTTGTCGGTGAATGATCCAGGTTGTTCTGCTTGGTCGGTTTCGAGGGTTGCAAAGTTGTAACGAGCGATTCGAGTCCCGTGCCTGTTCGATGTCCTCTCTTGGAGATTGGACGGGGACTGGGGAAGGCGGGATGAAATTACCGGTACGGAGTATCAAAGGCGTAATTTCACTGGTGCCTGCCACCTCGAGATTCACGAAACACCCGACACCGCTATGAAGACGTGCGGGGCACTCACGACTGGTCCTGATTCCAAGGTCATTGCCACCAAGTTTGCTTGGGAGATAATAGGCATAATCACGAGTACAAGATAGTCACTCGCAAATATCTAAAAGTTTTATTTTCTATGTTCCAGTCTCTCCTAGATTGTCGTCAAACTTCTCGGGTCGTGAAAGACCGTTCTCCGAACGGTACGGTATTTGTACAACTGTCCTGTGGGGAAACTTAGCACTTTATGGGGCACCGATGCCCACTGACAGCGCTTGGCCTTGCAGTGGCAGAGCGGAGAACCTGGTGGGGTGCTGCCACAGACCCCGCACAGGGCCAGACGGCGAGACCTTGCCAGTTGACCACTCACCACCCAATTCCATCCCAAACAGGATCAAGTCAGGGCCCAGAACAGCCTTACCTCGCCAACGAAAAGATGCGAGTGAACTGTCTTTTTGATCCAGCTCAGGAACAACTGTGTGGAGAATGACAACATTGGCAAGTGTGCTGGCAGCGTCAGGCCCTGGAAACAGTGCCCGATGGGCCCCCAAGCGGTTGACAAAATAAAGCGAACTCATTACCTGCAGATACATTGCCACACAGCCAAAATTATATTGCAAAGCCTGTACCTCTAAGTCTAGCCCTGTTACCAGCCAGTCATGAGACCTCCAGACGCTAACACTTGCTGCCGTAGAAGTGTTGCAAGATTGGTAGTGGCTGTTAGCATCACCCCACAAACGCAGGGGCCACCCATCTTTGCAGTTCGCTTTATTTTGTCAACCGCTTGGCCCCTATCAAGGGCCATTGAATCCACGGGAGATCCCGATTCGGGCAGAGGAGCCTTGTAGTTCCATTTTCGGAGCTCTGAGAGTCTGGATTCTGATTGGAGACAGTTGACTTACAACTGGCATTTGAAGAATGAAAGTGTGGTATGCAGATCCATATCTCGAAGGCCGCAAGAAAACCGCTTATTGATTCTGAATAGAGCATCTAGTCGCTAGTTCTACTAGCCGAGCTCCCCAGATTAAATTAAAAACATCAGGCCTGCAAAAAGCAGACTCATAGCCGACGTCCCCTGCTCCCTGAAGTCCTCCTCTTGATTCCTTCCCGGGCAACATTATCATCGTAACTCGTGCCAATCCCCGAGTCCCTACCGGTATACGACGGCCCATCGTCCTCTCCCCCTCCCAATTCCCCATCGTCTTCATCATCGGCCTCCCCAGCGGGATGCACCTCGGGCGCAATTCCCTCCGGCTCTCCCTCCTCCTGCTTGATACGGCCCTCGAATTTGAGCGGCGGCTGCCCCAGAATGCTGGGAAACGTCCGTTCCGTGTCCGATAACCCGTCGTCGTTCTCAGTCTTTTTCAGGCTGGTCTTAGCACCTGGTTCGACCTTGACCATCGCACCCTTCTCCGCAGCCGGTGCAGTGTCCCTGAGCTGCAAGGACAGCCAGACAGTTCCCCAAGTAACGGCGAGAACCACCATCTCGCACACCCATAAGAAGCCCGTAAACAACACAAACGATATCCACGAGTGATGGGCCATGAACCATCGTATTCCTTCCAGCTTGGCCGTAAATGTCGCAGACGCCCGGTACACCTGAAGACCCTGCCCAGCTTGAACTTCCACAAAGACATCGCTGGGCATGGGAATGCCCTTGCCGAAAGCTACCTGTTCCATCAAAGGGATCTGCAGTGTCGTGGCCTCCAACTTTCCAGGGTTAAGCAACACATAGTACGGCAGCCAGAGTATGCGCGAGGCCAGGGACACGAGCGGGTCCCGATAAAGCAGCAGAGTCGGCCGGGTCGACGTCACTAGGACTTTCTTGCTGGTGATGTAGTAGGCCGGGTCGCGCCTGACTGGGATGGAAAGCTTCCCCTCGGGTCCTACTTCGAACGAAGATGCCGGCCAAGGTGAGAGCGGGGGTTCTACCTGTGACTGCTTCTGTTTGATGAATTGTCGGTTTGAATCGTCATTGCCAAGTAAATGGAGGACTATCATGAAGTTCCCACGGTCGAGGTTGGCGGGCGAATTCGGCAGTGTCAGTGAGACGGTGATGTCGTAGGCTTGGTGGTTCTTCAGGCGGCCTTGTGGCAGCGAGGAGATGCCCCATGGGTTGACTCCATATCTTTTGTTGAAAATGTAAGCATTGGGACTTCGTGACCCGACTTCGGGCCAGATGTGGGAAGAGACATACCCATATTGCATATGCACCGGGACGGTACTTATTTGATCTGGTAGGTATCTGCTCCAAACCGCGAAATACGCCAACACAGCGGGCACGAGGAGCAAGACACCCGTGACGGCCAACACAGTGCCCCATATAACCGTCTTTTGCACCCACGGGTTCCTCAAAATGGCGAGGACATCGCGAATGAGAACCGAGACGAGCTCGGCCTAGGGTACCGGTATCATGTTAGTATTTACATGTACAGAACTGAACACCCCGCCAGCTCATGATCCGATCCAGAAACATGTGAAGACTTACCAAGACAACACGGATTCTCTCAATTCCATAGCCAGGCTCTTCCTTTCGAGCGTCGTCCGACGAAGTGTCGCTCGTCGAGCCGGCCATGGTCATCAGCAGCACCGGCCAAAGCTAGGGATGAATGGAAATTTGTTTTGACAGAATAAATTGATGAACCGTTGATATGGCTGTGGATGCAGGGATGCCGAACCAGCGGCAAGGTCAATAAGGTCTGATGTCACTCGGCTTGGCACACTTTACACAGCGTTTTACACGTGCTTCTGTATTGATTGGTCGCCCATTCGGTACGTACCGAATTGTCAACATTTCCACCAAAACACCAACAAATTCCCACGAGATCTTGAGACAAATTTTCTTCCAAGGAGCCATCATCAACGTTTGGGGTCTCAAACAAGCAAACTTCAAGCAATGGATGATATTGTTTCTGTTATATAATTATAAGCTACTGTCACAGCTCCGACTTCTTGCGAGCCCTCGATTCCACCGTACATACCCACTCAATATAAACCCAGATCCAACACACTCCTATCATATACAACTATAGGTACTGGAAAACTCGGGATCCCGTCCGCTCTCCTCTAGGTAAGATGTCTGATGCCTCAACATATTCTACTCATGCTAATCAGAGAATACAAGATCAATTACACTCCACTCCCACCCACCAGTCGAATCACATGACCACACAACGCCACCAACGTCGCTCCCGCAACATTCTCTGTTCCGCCTCCAACACTGCGATCTTGCCGCGTAGCTCAGCCGCCTCGATACTCCCCTGGAGCTGTTCGACCTGTTGGGTGAGCTTCTGAATCGTTGCCGCCATGTTCTGGTCGAGATGCTTGCCGGCCGAGGTCAGGGCCAGCTGCCCGCCGTTCTGCGTTAGCTCGCGCTGGACCAGGAGTTCGACGGTCGTGTCGAATGCCAGGAAGCGATGGACGATGTCGGTCGCCGACTGTACGGCGTCCGAGTGGCGGACCACGACGGCACCCCGGCTCACCATGTCCCCCCACACGTCCTCCCGCTGCATGCGCTGACTCTCGCGCAGCCTGGCCGTGTTGTCGTCAAGGTGGTCCCACATTGTCGGCGCAATGACGACGCGCTGATATGCGTCTTCCCCCAGCAGCTTCTTGAACAGCGTCGTGCGCGTCCTTTCGGAGCCCGTCAGCCGCGTCTCGTTGAGAGGCTGCATCATGATGATGCCGCTGAGCAGCTTGCCCTCGGCGTACGTTCTCTCCATGTAATCCGCTACCAGCTGCAGGATGCTGAGCTCGGATCGTTGCGAGTCGTCAAAGCCGGGAGTGTCGATGAGTGTCACTGTCCGCCCGTTTATCGAGTACGTGACGGGGATGACCTGTTGTGTGCCTATTGTTGCGCGTTTTAGTGTGACGAGGCGACGGGACTGGGGATAGACCGCTGACACCTACATGAGTCGATGTCGTAACCGATCAGGAGATCTTGGCGGCCCGTGGCCCTTGAGATGAAGCTTGTTTTTCCTGCCCCCGTGACGCCAATGACCTGACGATGGCGGTGTCAAGAAACGAATGAGCCGTTATCCTGGACAGAGTTCTGGGACGCGAGCTATACGAGAGTGAACTTACGGCGATGAGGATGTCGGAAGTTGCCATGAGGATTCCTTGACTTTCTGGTCTGGTGAAATGGTGCTACTACACGGTATCTTCAGGTTCACAGGACAAAAACGTATCCCAGCCGGTGGAGAGCAGAATGAAGGCGAGCCTTTTTTTATTTGAGCAAGATGTAATCTGGGGTACAGCATTTAAGCATGTCAACCTGTTTGTCGGATTTCTCGCATCCCAGGTCCAATGCATTGCGGTTTCTCCCAATGCTGCACTTTTGGGTGAAACAGCACTTTCTAAGAGGCCTCCTTTCTACCCAAGGCGCACCGCCAACAGTCATCCAACCACCCGTCGAGGACGGCAAATGCAGCCCAACCCGTCCATCCTTCATGCGCTTGATGACATCAGTTATCAGTTGTCTTGTTGAAGCATTGGACGATAGCATCTGGGCCCAATATTTGTTTGAGATAAGGCTATGAACGCGTACGCTGAATTCAGCCTGGCGAGAACCTCAACACCTAATGACGCACAACCTGCATCTTTGGTACTGTGATGATGAAGTCATAAAAGCGAGGCTGACTTGGGTGTGTCGGGTGTGGGACCATATCCCACATCCGAGGTGGTTTTGTGGGCTTCCTCAGTTCTTTCGCTTCTTAGAGGGTGTTTCATAAAGAAGACCATTCACAACTTGAACTTGGGGAAGACCCGGGATAGCAGATTGAACACCAAGACTACAGTGACCACCACATGATGAAGCCCTCACCATCTGCTCCAGTCGTCCCCAGAGTAGAGGGTTCACACCTGGCACAGGCAGACCTCACCGAACCGGACAAGACCGCCGATATGGCTAACCCTACCGATGTTACCGCCGGGAAAACGGACAAGGTTTCCAACCGCCACGTATCTCTGCTCGTCCTAGGACCCTCGGGATCAGGAAAGTCCTCCTTCATTGCCACGGTAGTGTCCGGGAAGGCTAGCAAAGACGCGGATATCGTCAGTCACAATATAGAATCATGTATGATATCCCCCTTTCCTTTTCACCCATTAAGCTCATGTAGTTCAAAATAACTTACCCTCCCTTCCCCGTGGGTAGATACATCAACCTGCACACCGCACACCTTCAAGTTCACCGATACCAAGCACAACAACAACACAACCGTCACCCTGATCGACAGCCCAGGCTTCAACGACACGAACCGCAACGACCTCGACATCCTCCAATCCATAGCAGATTTCCTAACAACGACTACCACCAAAACCACTGGCAATATAGCCGGCATAATCCTCACCCACCCCATCACCCAGAACCGCATGACCGGCTCGGCCCGGCTCAACCTGGCCGCCCTCAAAGCCCTCTGCGGCGAGCCCTTCTACCCCCGGGTGGTCGTGCTGACCACCATGTGGAACACGATCCCATCATCTGCTGCCGACGACAGACGGCAGCAGATGATGCGCGACGAATGCACCCGGCGCGAGGCGCAGATCATGGCGTCGCCTGCGCTATGGGGCGATCTGGTGGCCGGGGGCGCCCGTGTGATGCGCTTCGATGGCACGCCCGAGTCGACTGCTTGTGTGCTGGAGCATTTTATGGCTATGGCTGGTGGTGATGAGGGGGGCTCTAGTCGTCTGAGTCTGGTGAATGAGCTTGGGACAGGAATTTCGCTCGAGGAGACGAGCGCGGGGCGTGTTCTTGTGGAGGAGAAGAAGCGCCGGGAGAAGGCGCATGAGGAGGAGATGCAGAGGTTGGACAAGCTTATTGAGGAGGAGGAGAAGAAGAAGAAGGCTCAACTGAACGACGACGATGTGGAGAGGAGGAGGAGGGGAGGAGGAGGAGAAGCAGCTGCCCTGCATGGCAACACTCGTCCTAGTGTTGTTGTTCGGGCAGAGCAGCGGGGGGGTCTTGGTCCTGTTGTGCATTCATCTGGTGAAAATGATGTTATTACGGACCACCATGAGCGGCGAGATCATGACCGGGGGGGACGACGAGGGCGCGAGGAGGCCGGCGGTGAGAGGGGGTTGGCGGGAATTGTGCTGTCAGGGATGGTCGAGATGATGACGAGGCGGTTCCAGCGCTCCACAGATTGATTGATGCGTTGTACCTACCTAGGCCATGGGTAAGTTCTTGCTGGGCTTCCTGCACCACTCTGGGGGGGGGTCGTCGCTGGCTTCCTTGGCAGCTATTATGTCCAGTATACTATTGAATTTATCGTTGGCTGTTTTCTTTTACTTTGTTTTACGTGTATGGGCTTAAGATCATCAATGACCCTGCTTCAACTGGGCGCCAACTTCACTCTCAATGATGCATTTTCCATGGCCAATTGATCAAACGCTTTACCCCGTCTTACGCCCAACACCCTTTGTTTGCCTTCCTGCTTCCCCATCTGCTCGATGATGTCCCGGCCTTTCTTGGGGGTAGTAGACAACGGAGTCAGATCATCCCCGGGCACCTCGTCTGTGGGTGTTGAATGGGTTGATGGGCAGTTGCTCCGGGTTCTTGGTTACCTCTGGATCATCCAGCTGCATCGCATGCTCATCATCCATGTTCGAAATATTGGCGGGTTTGATGTTGTGGACTTTGATCTTTGCATCCGGGCGTGCTTTGTTTTCAGATGATGTATTCGCTACAGTTTGGGTAACCAGGCATTGAGGAAAACCCTGCATCATGTATAGATTATATGTTCAGCCCGAGCTGGAAGGTGCCTTTATCCTTTTTCTTTCAACCAGAGTCCTGCCGACTGACAAACCATGTACAACAACGCGTGGTAATCCAACACATGCAATCTCAAATACTCAGATTCTGATAGATTAATGGGACTTTATGGGAAAGCCTTAGGCTTGTGCCTTGACCTCATATAATAACGTGTAAGGTAGCAGTTTTATATATTAGGGTGATACAGGGTGATGGGTTGAGTATAGTCGGTGGGCTTATGAATGATATGACTAAGTGACTATTTGCGTGCCGTTACCAACAAGACATCAAAGTTGTGTTGATATAACCTATTTCGGCAGCCGCAATCTCTCCAAGGACATAAGCCGTTGTGAAACCAACCAGAAAAAGGGGTTGTGTTGATACTCCTTAAGGTGATGCTTACAAAGTGGCGACAGCTTCATATGCGTCTTAACAACGGGGCACGCGTGGTCACAGCATCGGAAAAGGGACACCAGCTTCTGACGGTACCATGAAGTTGCCTCTGCTCGGTCCAAGGTCTGTTATCGGGTTAGAAGCCAAGTGCGCAAGGGACTTTTACTGCATCTACCTATGCTCGCAAACGCCCCTGTTCCTAAAGACGACGTGTGAACTATCGCGGGTGGTCATTACCAATATTCTCGCATCTCGAGTATGGTGATACCAGACGACTACTCGGACATCCATATGATGCATAGCTCCAAGAATGGGCACATGATACGAGCGAGCTACATGTACCCATCCTGGATGATGAAGAGAAACAGCCCAGAGGGAGCTCAAAATATTATATAAACCCCTTCCGGTCGTCGCTCAAAACTCTGACTTTCAAAACCTCAGCACCATCAACCCAAACACAAACTATTGATCCGTTTCCCTCGACCCGTACACCCTAGATTTTTCCACGACTCATACAAAAGGACAAAATGCAGTTCAAAGCCATCCTCACCCTCTTGGCCACCACCCAGCTCGTCGCCAGCCTCGCAGTCGACAACACATCCCTAAACCCCATCAATCTCGAGGCATCCGAACTCCAGCGCCGCGCAGGCTGCGCCGCCCCCGGCGCCGTCAACGGCCAATGCGGCCGATACTACCGAGGCACGAACTGCCAAGACCAAATCGGCGCCATCGATCCCGGTGTACGTTCTTTGCCTATTCCTGCCTTTTTTTTTCCTTTTTTTTTTTTTTTTGGTGCTACTCAAAGTCTATGTCACTAACATGGTGTTGTCACGAACAACAGAGATGAAAGGATACATGCTATTGGTCGTCCGATCCCATCGGGAGTCTCAAGGCAGTCGGCGACGCCACCTATGGCACCAACTGCCAGCTCTACTATGACTACAACTGCCAGCAGCAGGTTGGCGAGACTGGGAACACCGCCACCGGTGGTGGCAGATGCTATACACCCCCCGACGGCCGCACGGGACATAGCTTTAGGTGTTGGTACAGGTGCTAGGTCGCCACCGTCGTCAGGCACCTTGAAAGATGCGTGGAGGGTCTGGTTTCAGATTAGATATATATGTGGTTATTGGTGTTAGCCTTTAACGGTTGCTTGCTCCTCTCATCAACTGCGGGGAGTTTAGTTACCAAGCAAGTATTGATCATTCCAGAGCCAGCAGAATAGAGCCTTTCATCGGCAAATCGGGTAGCAAAATTTTGTTACTTCAAATGGCCTATTATGCCAATGTTATAGAACCCATCATCCAATATGGACCCAGCCATTGCATGTGGCTAGGTAATGAAGACTTGCAATCCATCGCCTGAAACACTCATACATATGCAATCGTCTTGTCTCCAGTTCCGTCCATTGTCCATAAAGCATCACAAGCCGTCAAACACCCCCTACTACGTACATCCTTTGCGGTATCTCTGGCTTTACATAGTAGTATACCGAAATCCATGTTAGACTGTCCGTGAAATGCCATGGCAATCCGGGGACATGGCTGGTGGTCTTCATAAGACGAGCGGTAGCTTGCTTCGAGACGAATATCATACACATGTACTGTTACAGCAGAGACTACAGAGGAATCTTGTCCAACCCAACTAACATGTCCTACAAATCTTTGTACACATCAACAAAGACCTCATTCTTCACCCCTAGCCTCAACCTTCCAAGACGGTCATTATTTCCCTCGACTCCCCCCAATCTCACCCCTAACCCGCAACTCAATAACAAGCGTGGTCCCAAAGTGCGTCCAAAACGGCCTCTCGACTTGGACAACCTCCAGCCCAGGAACCCTGGACGCAGCCTCCCTAACAACCCCCTCGATATCGCGATTCCACCAGCACCCGTACCGCTGAAAATGCGGCAAGGCGAACTGGTCCAGCTTGGTGTTGATCCAGTCAGACCAGCCCCTTCCGTGCTCGAGCAAGATGATTCTTCCCGTGTCGGGCTTGATCACGCTCGCCATGTTGGAGAGCAGCTTGGCTGGATCGGCTACGGAGCAGAGGCCGAATGTTTGTAGGATTGTGTCGTATTTTTGTTGGACGACTTGGCCATCACTTGTTGGGGCAGCAGGCGGCGGTGGCGGGAGGAATGATTGTGCGTCGCCCATGAAGAGTCTGACTTTGGAGTCCAAGATGTCGACTACAGGGGCGCCTTGGCCTTGGGGGATATCCCGCGGCATGGGCTCTCGACGACGTTTGTGCATGAGCTTGTCGAGCCCCGGGATGTATTCTCGTATCCTCGTGCGGGCGATACCCAGCATGTCGGGGGAGATATCCAGCCCAGTGAAGGACAAGATCTCGCCGTCTAGCCAGCCGATTTGTTTCTGTTCTGGGTTGGAGTTTACTTTCTTTCCCCGGGCGGCAGATGCGGACATGAGCCGGTCCATGTGTTTCCTCTGCCGCTCAGCCAGCGCCTCGGGAGAAGATAAGTACTCTCTGACCAGATCGGTAAAGTCATAAAATGGCAGATTTCGGCCAGTGCCGATGGATACCTCCAGGACGTGGCCTTTTGCTCGGGCGGCGAGTTTCTTGCGTAGGCGACGGGTGCCCGTTACACGCTCGGGGAAATTCAAGTCCCGGTCGAAGTCCTCGGCTGTTTTGCGGATCTCTTCGGGGTCTTTGTGGGAGTCCACGGCGGAAACAATGTCTTCTGGGAGACCGGTGGGGATGGCGTGTTCTTCGTGGACGCAGTCTCCGGCTTTGTTGAGCTTGGTTATGATCAGGCTTGTGTAGACGGTCATGCAGAAGACTAGGGCGCATGCGAAGATAAGTGGGACTTTGCGTTGTTTCCAGAGGACGTCTAGGGTCTGGATTTGGGAGGTGGAGTTGGAGTTGGGTTTGGTGTTTTTGTGAAAGTCCTTTGGTGAGGGACTTGCTTTTGGAGGTGGCGTTGATGATGATGGTGCCGATTTGATGGTAGACTTTTTCTTTGAGGCTAACTGTAGCCTCGAGGTAAGGCTTAGGTATCTCCGGGGCTGAAGTCGACATTGTATCTGCATCTCCATCTGCTGGGCACCCCTGAACCCCAGTCGAGGGGAGAAGATCCTCGACGCCATCCTGGGCACGAGCGTTATGAGGCTATGAGAATGCCGTAAGCATGCCTCACACCAAGGAACCTATCAAGTAATTCCGGGCCGACTCTAGATTATAAAACCGCCATTTGCCGTTGGGAAGTGAAATTCCGATGAGCCAGACGTTCAGTCTGCGATGAACTGCTGAGGTGAGTTTGAGATGAAGTTGCCATATTGAAATTTAGGTAAGCAAACAGCTTCCCGCTAGCCTTGATCAAGTTAGCTCCTTCCCAAGCCCGGCACGTTTTCGGGACTGTTTGGTCTTGGCGCTCTGGCTCAGCCTGGCAGGCTACAGGACAGGGGTGGGCCACTTAAACTTGGTCCCACGTCACGAGCTCATTCACGCGTCAACTCACTTACACGGATGGTCTTGTTCATTCTCATCTCAACTGAAAGAATATCAGAAAAATAAAAATAAAATGGCATCACAGCAGGATCTACAAGAGCTGCTGCGGCTGCTCACCGTGGCGAGAAAGGTGCCCATGATGCAAGCAATGGCCCAGATCAAGTCACTCCAGGCGGTTGAACTTCGAAGGTGTGTTGAGAGGAACACTTATTACACATATATCTCATTCCCAGAAACTAAAATATGCAAACAGCATCAGGCAAATATCAGAAGCACCTCTTGCAACAGTACAAACCGCAATCAACGATGAGAAAGCAGCAAAAGCCCTGCACTCGGCCTGCAAAGCAGCCGTCAAACGAGGCGACCTCGGAAATTCCACCACATCAGGGACAAAACGTCCAGCATCCACATCCGACAACACAGCTGCTTCTTCAAAACGTCCCAAGCAAGACTTCACGAGCGGACCAGTCGAGATGACCCCCCAAGAACTAGAGTCCTCCCTCGAACTCCCCGTAAACACCGACCAAGAACTCATCTCCCAAACCGCCATCGAAACCAACCGCGCACCCTTGGTGCTAGCCTTCGCAGTAGAGCTCCTCCGGCACACCATGCCCGAGCAGCCCCTCTCGAGCAGACTAAGTCTGTCCCAAGCAGTCGTCAGCGCCAACTCACGGACCAAGGCCGTCAGCATCGGGCTCGAAAAAGGACCCAGCGCCGAGCAAGAAGGTTTCGGCGAGGGCCAACCTCGCGTGCGTGTAATGGGGAGGGAAATTGCCGTTCTCAAGCGGAGCGGCTACGAATGGCGCGGCGACGAGACGGTCGGCTCGCAAGTCAAAGCAACACAAAGTGACAAGACCCAACAAACCGAAACACAATCCTCAGCATCAACTTCTACCCTAACAGCAAGCTATTACACGCCTACTCAGACGCAAACCCAGATATGGTCGACATCGTCCCCTATCACACTTCGATCATCAACTTTCGTAGCGCGGGCAACAGCAATATCTTCCCCCTCCGAGCGCAAGTTTCTCTTGCAGTCTCTCCTGGCTTCTCAACCCAACCTGAAAAGCGCAACCCACAACGCCTGGGCATACCGTCTCCGCCCGCCCGAAGGATCACGGGCTTCAGCATGGGGCTCTCTCATGATCCGCGAGGAATCCTTCGACGACGGGGAGACTGGCGCCGGCGATTTACTACTCAAAATAATGCGCGAGTTAAACACGGTCAATACTTTGGTCGTCATGTCAAGGTGGTACGGCGGTATCATGCTGGGCCCGGACCGCTGGCGCTTGATGCGCAATGTTGTCACTGATGCTCTAGGTCAACGACTACGCAAGGCCGGGGGTGAGGTGCAACTAGGTGGGGAGGCGGTTTGGGGGTTGGATCTGGAAGCTGTGCGGAATAAATCTTCTGGGTCAGGGACGGGAAGTAAGTATGGAGGAATAACGAGTGTAGTCGGTACATCGATTCACAGTCCCCAGGGGGCGAGGACTTATTTGCTCAAGAGTTTTGCTACGCCATCACCACCAACAAAAGGAACAGAGGGGAAAGAAACAACACACACAAAGAAGAGGAAACAAACGCTCAAGGAAATTGACGCCGAGAAGGAGGACAATCTCGGCTTGTTGCTGGGCGCTTTGAGGATCGTGTTTGATAGCTGGGCTGATCACCTCGACCCTGCTGAGCTGGATCGGCGCGCTTGGGCTTGGTATGTCGCTGTCAGGCCTGACGTGGAACATGGGCCTGGTGGCTGGGGGGCGAAAGGCGTGTTGCGGTTACAGAGTATATTGGATTTGAAGCGGAGGGAGGGGGGCACTTAGCTAGCTACCGCGGCTGGTTGGTGTTATTGTCTGATGGTTATTGAGTTTTCGTTTCAAGCCTGTTGATGTGTCATGATGGGTGGTGATATGATAAAATCATGCATGGGGGTGTCGGTTGGTTTCTTCTCAAGTAAATAGCAAGCATATGCTACTTCTAGACTCATGAGCAAGGCGTTGAGGTAAAAAATAATTTTTTTACGTCCCCGACCGTCCGGTTGTTTTGGCCGAGGAAAATAAATACCACCGTAACCAGCAGGAAAACCGCCATGAAAACCAATTCCATTTTGTATATCTATCAGCCATCTACTGTAGTTGACCATCTACATTGTTGCCCGTCTGTCTCTCCAGCTACATTGTCTACTCTGAATCGTATCTATCACGGACCTCCTCCTCCTCCTCCTCTCCTCCTTCCTCATAGTCTTGATCGATATCGGGACCAGTGAAGAAAGAGGACTTGTCGACATGTTCTTTTTTCACCATCGCCGTTTTATTCTCTCTCTTCTGACACGTCTCTCTTTTACCCTGAATCTACCGACGTCGTTCATCAAAAGGAAACGTAACCATTTTCAGCAAAGGAAAAAAAAGGAAACACAACACACAAAGCATAGAAGCCAAAGGACCCGAAAATATGAGAGTTTCGCAACGATCCACACGGATACCAATCGACAAACATTGTTACCACTGCAAACAAGTAGAGAGAAAGACCAAGTATTCTAGCCTTGTTTTCCTTTTTGATATCGAGACCAAAAATTGAGAATAGATAGGTAGAGACAAATCTGATTGGAGAGGATGAGGAGAGTGTCGATAAACCTTGTGAAAAGTATGAAATAACCACAAATGCAACCCATTCATAAACTGACTGCTTGCCTGTCTGCCAATGTGCTCCTCCTTCTAAAACATGTATTACAACCGACTATGGAAAGTGGTATTCCCTATTTCTCATCTTGACACATAGCTCCTCATATCTAGACAGACAGACAGCCGAGACTCTGGCAATAACTCTTCTTATTTCGCAAAGAAAAGCAAGCCGTCTTCGCCTCTTCATAACCACACACCACAACCCATCATAATCCTTGAACAAAAAAACCGGACACCCTAACCCTAACCCGAAAGACCAACCCAACCAACACCATTTTGTTGCCCCTTTTGGAAGTCCCCAAATAAAAGCAACAGAAACAAGCAAAAGTATTAAAAGCAAATAGCAAACAAGACAAAAAAACGCCATAAAACAACCGTGTACCCATATCCGCTAAGTTCAGTCCCCCAAAACGCCGTCTTGTCATGAACCCAGCTTCGTCTATGAGTGGTGGAAGCATCTGCCGCGGGGGGGGCGCCCGCCCCCCCCCGCCGCGCGGGGGGGCTGTCGAGGGGATGACCGCCACGCCGCCGCCCGTGAGAGAAC
>MU858257.1:0-61492 GCA_033297075.1 Rhypophila decipiens | reverse complement strand
TTATCACCCCATTTTGGTTGTGGGGAAAACCCCTGTCTAGCGTCAACGTCAATCAACGGCTTCAATATATTGATGGCTTCTCGTGGATTGATTGACTAGGTAAGCGGTAGTTTCGTTGATTGACGTTGACGTTGATTGATTTCAATATATTGATCAACGTCGTTGAAGCCGTTGATTGATGGTCCACCCTGTTTGGCACAGGATCTTCGCAGACTCGCACATGATGGGGCTCCATCCTCTGCTCTGTATGGTATCGATTTGGAAGAACGATTCCTTCAGATGAGTTACGACTTCTTCCGAGACCGGGAGAATCCAGCTTTTTCCCGGGCGACTCTGATTCATGGTGACTTTCTGGATGAACAAGGGCAGGTTGAAGTGCTCAACAGAGTGGCGGGCTCTTTTGGAATTGTTCATGTAGGCATGGTTCTTCACATTTTTGATTGGGAGGGACAAGTCCGGGCTTGTGAGCGGTTAGTGAGGCTCTTGAGAGACGAAACGGGGGTAATAATTGCTGGCCAGAGTGTGGGCAGTCCTCTGATCAAGGACTTGCTCCTTTTCCTAGCTTAGCGTAGCTTAAGACAATACAGCATCATGTCTTCCACTTCGTTCCAAACTTATTCGCTTTGTCGACACATCTATCAAAATCATGTTGTCCCAGTTCCGACGCCTTTTCCATTTGCTCCATCTTGTGTCGATGTCTGGAAGACGCGTGCGACTTTCGGGCCTTGAGTTCCAGCTCTTTCAGAGCCCGGTTTCTTTCGTTCTCCTTTCGCTCAAAGTCGCGCTGATGTTTGCCCAGTCGCTCCCAGGTCGTGACCGAATCGACTCGGACAACTGCCTTCAAGTTTCCAACGGAGTCCACAGCAAAGCCATCATGATGGACGGTGGGCTCAGCCATGTTGTGGTCGGAAACAGTTGGCTGGACGATCGAGGTGTGGTCGGGGGCAAATGAGGTAGTGCCAGGAATACCAGCGGCTTGGAAAGGAGGAGAACTGGTCGTAATCTGTTCCAGCCATCATGTGATCGTGCTCCGAATGTCGATTGTGGTTTTCCTATTCCCAGTTAGCAGAGAACCTACTAGTAAGCCACCACACGAAATCCAAGATGACTCCTGTTAGCCCCCCCAAGCGTCAAATGTGCAACCTGGATATCATTCTACCCCCAGTGCCCAGTTAAGCAACGAAGCAAGTCAGATACACAAGCCGAACATTCCCCCGATAGGACGAGAGCCGGGCTGGGAGTAGTCAAGGTCGCATCCCACAAGATCCAACCCGAGAAAGCTATGCGTTCGCTGTCTGGAAATCACCCAGAGTATTTCTCCCGGATCTTCCCCTCTCACGCTGATGGAGAGTTTAGCTCCGTCTGAACCGCAGCCCAGATGGCAAGAGGGAAGGCCGGCCGCGCGAGGTCCGACCCACCAAATGCACTCGAAGCCAGGTTGATTCTTGTCGGGGTATACACAGCTGGCTGCGGGGTTTTTCCATAGCTCGCAGAGGATGAGGACGGGATACTCGCCTGCCATGGATCTCGGAGTCGGTTGCACCCGGGACTATCGAGGTACCCTGAGTTCCTCGGTCACCGGGCGGTGCGTCCAAAGCTCCCATTTAAGCCACCAAGCACCATGCGCAGGTATCTCAGGTGTTGCCCCACGTTTCACGGATCTGTGGGGGACAAGGGCTTTGTTCGGAGCCGAAGAACTTTCTCCGCAAGGGAAAAGGGGACACAGGAGGGACATGGAAACCGTGCTGGGAACACAATTGAATTGTGGGCTTACCATTTTTTCTTCATTGAAGACAGGAGTATCGAGCCCGCCTCAGACGACGGTAGTGCTGGCGATCGGGCACGAGACAACTGAAGTGCGTTGTGAGATTCTGTTGAAGGGAAGTGTTGACGATGAATGGAAGATAGGAAGGGAGTGATACTTGTGTCTTGTGCTGAGTGCTCCAAAAGTGACTGGTGAGAGGAGTGAATTTGTAGAGAGGAAGAAATGCGGAGGGGCAGGCTCAATAAATAGTCGTAGTTTCCAGGGCGGTGAACGAGGCTGGTGGCA
The DNA here is from genome assembly GCA_033297075.1 of Rhypophila decipiens. NCBI lineage: Eukaryota > Fungi > Ascomycota > Sordariomycetes > Sordariales > Naviculisporaceae > Rhypophila > Rhypophila decipiens. The sequence goes on along the minus strand of MU858257.1, from coordinate 59,442 downwards.
GAAAGATTGAAAAGGTTTGGTGGGGGTGGCGGGGGAGATTGAGGTCGGAAGAGTTAAGATGAAAAACAAGCAGGCGGGGTGTTGTAATGGAGAGGATTTTAGAAACGAGACGTGAGAGCACAGACCAATCTGAAATAACACAGGAGGGAAAGTACCGTTGTTCAGTGAGGCTCGAAAAGAACCGGCTAGACAACCTCTCCGAAGGTGCAATCAAACAGAGATGGGACGAAGGCCACAAGACCCGAATAGTTGACCTCAGACAAACAGACTGACTCACTGTCTACCTTGATGACTTCGCTTTATGTAGAATATTTTCTGACGAATTTTGTGCTTCCTTTTTTCGTTCTTCTTGCTCCTGTCTGGTGTTGGTGCTGCGACACGGACTTTCGCCTCATAGAGCCTCGCTCTGATTGGCTGGCTGACGCTTGTACCTGGTGCTCCACAACTTAAATTTAACGTTCTGACTCCACCTCCTCCGTGAACACTACCGAACAACCGTCGAACGCAGTTTGGGGGCTGTCGCTTCCAGCATGTAAAATGGTAGCATCTACATAGAATATTGCGTACTTGTGAATTTTTCAGTCACCCATTTGTTCTGTGGACTGATACCTCAGGCAACTGTTTCGACAATTGGTGGAATCCTGAGGCTCTGATTGGCCGAGTGAACCAGACATCATAACGGTTCTATTCACCCAGAGTCTTGGCCAAGGACGGTTAGCGAAGCTGGAGGGTGAAGGAGCCACTTACAGTAAGTCATATTTGTCAGTCCCCCCCCCATACCACTCTTCGCCAGTCTTCCTGTCTTCTATGCTCTGTGAGGGGCGAGGCCCCCCAAGCCTTATATCCCCCCATCCTGAAGTCGTCAAGCAACCGTTACAAAGATTGAAGGCATGAAGGTGAGGACTAACACAGGGCTAGTCACATCCACTCTCCTACGTGTAATCCATCCACAGGACCGGGTACAATACAATGCCATCTCAAACCGATGTGGTCCGGTCGAAGAAGATCTTGGTGGCTCGTTGGGGGAGCCGTCCGACAAGACGGGAATTCAACCCCAAGCCCAACGGGTGGATGATAAAATCTGACAATAATCCGCCTCGATTGACACAAATCTACTTTCGAGAGGGATGTAACGAAATCCGGATGATGAAATAACACTACGGAAAACAACTCGAGGGTCTGGTGACGAACTTGCGCACCAGTGGGTTCATCAACGGGAGACCGCTTGACCGTGTAGCGATACCCATCCAAACGTATGGTTCAGAATTAGGCGATGGACCTATTCGACCGGAGATTGTGTACCGCGTCGTCCATGATGGGCACCCGCACGGGGGTATCAAGACGAGGGGATTCGGCATCCCGGGTCGACAGACCGACTCCCTTTTCTTTCAGATCATGCTCTAGAAGCATCTCAAATGGACTTGTCGAGAGCTCAGCCCTTTCATGTCAGTCACGGATGATTTCGAGAAGACAGTCCGGATTTGCGACTTTTACTATGCTCGGCGGATGAAAGGCATCCGGATTCTGACGGTCAGAACATCCGGGCCGGGATGGAAGCATTGGGACATGAAGATGTGGGATGTCGAAGACTTGGTAAAGAGATTGGGCCTGACGCGCCATGAGTACTTTGCCAACGAGTGGCTTGTTGAGAACCAGATCCCTCATCGGGCTGTGGTATCTGTGCAGACTCTGGAGGAGATGGTTCACATGGCTGAGACTATGGAGGGTGTGAGAGCCGAGTACATATTGGCGAAAAAGCTATATGAGAGGATCAAATATCAGTTGGCTAAAATCGGCAAGGACAAGAGGATCAGGGAGAGGGACCTGGAGAGGATTTTTCTTGGTGAGCGGAGTGGGAAGCGGGCAAAGGGTTTCAGCTCTCTGTCACAGAAGAGGAACTAGTCTGATACGGCGGTTTCTAGGTGGAGATTACGGCCGGGGTATTGGAGGACTGCTGTTTTTTCAGGGACGACGGACTTGGGTGTGGAATAGGACCGGTGTTTTGGAGTTCATGGCTCGGAGATATAAATTTCCCTTTTTTTTTCCTTTTTCTTTTGTTGGTTGACATTTCCCATACACATCCCACGGCAGATTTACCGAGACAGAAGGGGCACGCTGCGTTATTTGTTACAGCGTCTAAGTCAGTCTCACAGTGGTTTACACTTGATTTTCACATTCGTTTTAGTGCTAGGTCTATCAAGTCTTGCGGCCATAATCCATCATACAATAAACAACAAACGGACCAGGCTCAGTTTAGTATTCTTTGAGCAACTTCGCATATTATCACTACCAATTCGGGACTACCACACGCATTAGTCCTTGTGACAGTCGGCCAAGGTTACCGGTCGTGTCGTGTCAGACGAAAACCATACTGTGCTGGGCTACGGTGGCTGGATTGGTATATTGTCGCGCGTCATGATATGGAAAAGGCAAAGTTCAGTCTCAGTGATGTTGATCACTTGGGGACAGCTCCAGTGTTGTGAGAGAACGTCCGCCATAACAAGAAACAGGGTACGTGGAGTGAGGCATCTTGCCATCAACGTTCCTGGACATTCCACCACTACGCAACGACGCACACAGTCAATGGTTAAGGCCTGGGAAGGAGTGCAAAGTTCAAACTCTCTGCAGTACCTGCTTGACGGCCTACCAGTCCGGCGTTCGTGTCAATTGGATACTAGCGGCCGGAAGTTGGTTGATCTCGGGCCGCGGTTGCTTCCCTTTCACGGTGTCCTTTTCACAGCTCAAGGCAGCGTCTAGCCTCGTCGGCTGTGCCTTGGATCGACGATAACCATGGGAAGGGCAACCGAGGATGGACAGGAATGTTCAAGGGCAAACATTCTCGGATGAGAATTCCTTGGTGGGAAAAGGAAGAGAGCAAGGCGCAGGCCTCTGCTGCCATTGGTGGTCACTGCAACTGCTCGAATTTGAGGACTGGACATGGTCATGCTATTTACAAACTAGGGAACCGGGAGGAAAGTCCACGGGACCGGGATGTTGTATTTGTATTCCATTCCAGCACAACATCTGACCATCCGACGGACTAACTGAGGGTATGGAACAATATGCAGAGTCCACCGAGCGTGGAGAGCCGATCTGACAAGGACGCTGATGTTCGAGAGGGGATTGGGCGATGATGCCTGAGAACATCTGGTGAAGTTCGAACTCGTACGCAGGAAGATGATTCACTGAAGCGAGCCCAGAAGCTTCCGTGGCCGAGCATATGACTTCACCAGCATTATGGTTATGTAATGGCTTGGAGTCCGTTGGTACATTAGTCCGACAGTTAGTCGCAGCTGCAGAGACCAATGTCACAGAGTGTGATGCGGAACCTGTTGATTCATGGGCGCCGGGAACGGGTTCAAGTAGAGGTTGCGGGCTGGGGGCGGCATGCGACTGAGAGTCCAAAGGCCCAGGGGCATCCCAAGGCAATAGCCACCCGGGATTCGGGGCTGGCATCTCCCAAGAAGATCCAGAGTCTGAGAATGGGAACCCATTGTGGAAGACAGGCACCTCCACCTTCCACAAACCTGTGTTGACTTGCGCGACGTTCTTGAAATGACTCCCGTCCGTGGCTGAAAATGGAAAGAGCTCTTCTTGTGCCGAGGGGTCGGGACGCTCCTCTTGCTGGAATTGAGGGACCAGAGTTCGAAGGGTCCCCAAGAAGATATCCTTGGTCTCCTTTCCCGTGCCTTGACATCGCGGACAGACTGGGACGAGGAGACGGAGCGCGCGCTCCACGAAACTTACGAAGGCGTTCAACAAGTTGACTACGTCGTCTTGATCGACATCTTTTCCGTTCGTGATGGTCAGCTCTGGCTTGGCTCCCAGTCCGGTGATTAGTTGAGAGACATGTAGCTTCATGATACGTACATGGCGAGGGTATTGTTTCCTGATCCGGAAACAGGAGTGAGTATACGTCCGTCCATTTCTTCGTATCCGGCGTTGGCTTGTTCTTGCTGCCCAATGCCTTTCTGCAACCATCATTGAGCTTTAGATGCTCGGGAATTTCCCGTCGTGTCTTCTCGTCGCATTCACCCTTCGACTTCGAGTCTGGGCTGATGAGGGGCCGTTGGTCTTTGGGGTCACAGTGTTTGCGAAGGAGGTGTTCTCTGCGGGACAGGGGATCAGTTAGAGAAGCATCGCGGTACCTGGGCGTGGATATTTCTTGCGCACTTTACTCGATGGAACGTCGGCCGTCCTCTCCGACAGCATAATCGATCGAGGTCGTTGTCGTCGGGAAAGGCTTTGGAGAAAGGGCATGCGAACAGACGGATCGGTCGTGTTGTTCCGACCGTCGTGGATGTATCGAGAATGGATCTTAACCGCTTTCTCCTTTTATTTAGCGGTTCAAGTTCATGCTGCGCATATCCAGCGGATGGAGGAGAGACAAGTCCATCAAGAGAGAAGGAAGCCATGTCGCGAAACTCGCACTGTAGTCCGTCCGCAAAATCGTGCCGAAGGGTTGTCATGGGATGTGAAATGATCCGGTACCGGCCAGGCGCTCAAGGGAATCGAGTCTAAGGAAACGGCAGAAGGTCAAAGAAAAGATGGGAAGCAAGTCCCTTTTGCATAATATTTTTTCGTCAGGGGAAAGTGGGCGGAGCCGGCGAAGAAACATGGCTTGCAAGTCCTTCCCAGGATGGGATGCGCCAAGGCACTCAGGAGGGAGGGTGGTGATTCGATCAGAGCCAACGACAAGCCTGTTTTTTTCCTTTTTCTTTTTTTTCCCCTTTTCGGTTTTGCCGCGCGTAGTAGTCTGCCTCTGCAGAGTTCCCGTTTCGGTATATGGAATTCCCTTCTTCACACCGGTTTGTCCTCCACCAATCATACGGAAGAAAAGAAAAGTGCCGCGGCCACCAAGGAGACCCATTCTCCGATCTTTTGGGCCACAACCCCCAATTCTACCCCTGAATCACACAGCTGAAGACGTCACTAACACCGCCTTGCGTTTCAAAGACCAATAATGCTCCTCGCTCCCTACACCTGTCGGGCAATCGTGTGGCTGCTTCCTCTTTGCTGGTTCCCTGCTCGTGCATTGTCGGAAATTGGCGTTCGTATTTGTTGAGTCGGTGTAGTATGAGGATTGGTCCAGCAGGAGGACCCTGAAAACCTCAAGCGTTGGATGATATCATCTTCAAGGGTTTATTGGTCGTGCGTCGTCATCCTCACGGGCGAGCGTAAGTTCATGGTTCCTCGGGACCATCCGGGTTCAGGCCGCGTCCCCTCCTCCACTCTCGTCTGTCCCTTGTCTTTCTGACTTTCCGCCAGCCAGGAGGGAGGGTGAGCCACGCTAGGTCGTGCTATCGCTCTCCACTGTGTCAACTTCGACTTGCTATGGAAGGCAGAGCCCCCCAGCCCTCCCAGGGCGTTCCAACTCAACGAAGATGCGCCATCCCACCTCGTAGTCCGAGAGACCGTAGTGAGTGAGTTGGCGCGGGATCTTGAGGTTTTGGTGAACAGATGGTTACCATTCTGGCCCATCCTACCCGTCAACCCACAAGTCCTGCTCGATTTCGGTTTGTTGAGCTGAGTCACTCTCCAGGGGGGGTCCTCGGTGGCATCCCAACACGCTGTGAGCTTCCGGCACCTTCGGCCAAGCGGCGAATGAAGAGGGGGAAAAAACACCAGAGTCGACCGTGTGACCTCTGCTAAATTGTAAGCTGTATGGAAGTACCTAAGATATCCCGGGTCAAACTCGTGTGGAGCTGTCTGGTCGATAGATAGCTAGCCGTGCAGCACCCTGCCATGTTAACCGGGAAACCCAGGCAGACCAACTGTGCGTGGAAAATGAGGCCTTTACCCAAAAACGAAGGACCCACGATCTTCTTTTACCCTGGCCGTCTACACTTTCAATCTCGACCGGCCCCAGCTTGTGTAGTCTCACATCATCGCTTCAACCTTGCCGCCTTCAGAACGAAGAAAAAAGTAAGTATTTTTTCCTTTTCTATGGAGCATTGGCCTGGCTAAAGTCCAGTCGTTGAGAGAGGGTGGCCGATAACTCCGATCCACTTGTTGATGGTGTCGTCGGGTAGGTGATTGGGGACTCAGCAGCCCAAGACACTTGCCTTAGCTAACTCCATCGTCGTGCACAACCACCTCTATTGTCTTGAGCCATTGTGACACACAATTGCGAATTGTATCATTGGAGTACTGACGATCGGATTCAACATCAAGCACAGAAGAAATTCAACACCGACACAAGATGGGCAACACAATCTTCAAGATCATCTTGGGCGCGGTCACTGTCGTCGCCGTCCCTCTCTCAATTGAGGAGAGGTCCTTGTCCAATTTGCCAGCACCTCTGAACGGGACTGGGATCATTCTTCGTGAGTCCTCTGGTTTCCTAGCCCCGTCGCAGTTGCCTTTCCCAAGGACAGCGCCTTTTCGCCCGGTACTGTTCCGAAACCGCGAGAGGCCGAAGGGCATAGGAGGGAATGTGACAAGAGAGATGAGTGAGAAGCTGTCATACCTTGAATTGCCACCATGCCACGACCGCGACCTTTGCTAACCACCGCTCATCAACACAACAGAAGATGAAACGAACAAGATCGCCGGCATTCCCGCAACAGGATTCGTCTTTTCAGTCCTTATGGCTGTGCTCGGCATCGCCACCCTTGTGGCTACAATCTGGAAATGTCTCTACAAGAAACCCAAAGAGACGCGTGCACTCCATGAGATCGAGATGGCTCAGATCCCGAATGCCCCACGGCTGGGGCCTATGACTGCTCCCAGTCAGCAGTTGGATCTCGCGGGACTAACGTCTCATGATCGTGTCGTCGCGGAAGAGAGCGATAATATGAATGAGGATCCCCATAACAAGAACGCATCTCGCATCGAGGATCGACAGCCTTCTCAGTCTCTCCATCCTGTCAATGGATCCGCGATCGACAAGATTGTCGTACTGCCCCAGCCGGATGGTGTTGAAGATGCCATTTGCCCAACGAACGCCACCGCCATCAAGTCCGACGAGACGGTTCTGAACAACGGGGACCATCACAAGGTAGCCGGCGCCCAATCGGTTGACCTCATGGCCAATTGGATGAAATGGGGGAAAGTAAAGACTCAGAAACCCGTGAAGCTTGGTAGTATTGCTGGACCTGTGCATGCCCATGTTGGTGAGGTGATGTCTGGGGAGGAGTTTGCTTCGGTTGAAAAACTGCCTGTTCATGAAAATAACGGCAACACTGAGAAGCAACGCAACACATGCTTGGGAGTTTCCGTCGCCAATGGCTTGAGCTCGCCCTCGCTCGGCCATGAATGGGCCGTCCTTAGGGGTGGGCTAGGGATGCCGGTCGATGTTGACATGGACGATGGCGTTGAGTAAAGCGCCAATGTCGTGTCGAAAACGCTGTCGATCGTGGACGGTGGTACGGCTCTAAGCCTTTGGTCTCCTCCATGACCGTTTGCGACATGATGCAAACCCTCGCACACAAGGAAGCCGCGGCGATGGCTGTCGTTTGTCGTCGCGTTCTCGATAAGATGCTCGGGATCGTGGAAGAGCTGTGTCGGGGAGTGAGAGGGGTCTGCTTGGAGCATTTTATCCTCCGTTCCTTTGGTCAACATGTTAGTTTGCTGTCTAATATTTATGTCCTTCCTTGTTTTGATGTTCTGGGGGCCGGAAAAGGAGAAGAAAAAGAAAAAAAAAGGGGGGGAAACCAAAAACCACCAAAAAAAGACCATTTCCTTGAGTTCGCATAAATCTTGAATAATTATATAGAAACTTGCTGCGGAATTGACACTTACATTTTCTTTTGAACTGCGCGCATGATTTCTTCGATGGTTTTGTCAGAGAAAAGGAAAGGCTGTCCTTTTGTCATGGAAATTTCGCGAGGTCTTCTCATCACCGTCATTCCACGGATCACCCCTTCGTGAATTGGGTGGATGCGCTGCGTCAAGGTGAAGCCCTGCGGGCTTAATGCAGTACCCGGCTGATACCTCGACGGATTTGAAGATCACCAGAGACTTCAGGCTTTGCGAGGCGGATGGACCCCAGCAATTTCGAAGCGCTTTGTACCTTCCAGGTACCAGGCTGGTCGATTTGTTACCAGTTACGGTGTTCAGTTGGATTGCGGGGTTTCATAGGCCGCGACCGGATATGGGGGCTTCCGCCACATCCGTTGAAGGTATTGTACGACTTACAGGTCCATGTTCGGGCTTGCTGTGCCACTAGTGTTGCCAACCGCCCGCCCCGAACGCGCTGGCGCATCACTAATTTTGCCGAAAACGCGCCTGCGCATGCACACTTCCAAGTCAAGCGACCTGAAAGTCTTGTCGGGGAGGGCTCCTTGCATATGAGAGGACATTGCCATCATAATAGACTTATTATACAGTACACCCTTTCAATGGTGGTGATATCAGACGCTTTGAGTCGCCTTGACATGGACAAGTTCTCGCAACACCAGTCACCGAAATAACACCACATGCTATGCAGTCGGTATCCGGACTTGCCAAGGATTTGCAATTCCGAAAGGTATGACTCAAGCTCTAAATCGGGAAGTTCTGAGGATAATCCCAGCTCTCAAACGCCATCACCAGGGTTGCCAATTAACTTCAACAGCGACATCCCAGTCCCCCGTGCGGAGTTGGAGCTGCCGCGCAAATGGTGGCTCAATAGAACCAAGATTGAGGACCCCGATCATGATCCCTACAAACTCACACACGGACGCTACAACCTCAAAAGACCCCAGCTGGTGGGATGGTTATGAGCCTGGTGATCTTGATAGGTTGGCCTTACCCAGAGTTGAAGAGTTATTCGACTTTTTCCACCAGCAGCTGAAGGCTTCTGGCGACGCTAGAGCTGGTGAAATACTCGCTCCTCCTTCTGCACCAACCGGCGAAGGTCCGACGCGTAGACGTGGTCGCCCGCCCCTTGATCCCGCAAATCGCAAGCCCAAGTACGCGCCAACAGGACGCCCACGCGGTCGTCCTCCCATAACTCGCAGGAAATAACGTCAGCTTGGGTCATTCTTGGTGTATTGTGAATTCTGAGAAGTGGTTAGTAGGAGTCGCAGCCGTAGATTTGAGATTGGTGGGGGTAAGGGGGTGTGAAGGGTGGATGAGGCAGATACCATGTACCTAACTTCCGCTCCTTGAATGAGGTGGGAATTCCGAATTATATCACGTCACGCAAAACTTCGTCACGTCGACCAGTAAGTTATACATTCTTAGCTCACTGAGGTCTCAACCTCGGCATCCCCTCCACCTGGAGACTTGAGTGACCATCCCTATTGATTGATTGATTGGTGATCGCCCTCTCGCTGGCAACGGATTTACAAACATGGGCCTCTTCAGTCGCACTGGAGCCAAGTCAAATGGCGCCAACACCACTAATGGCCAGCATGCCACCCATAATGCGTACTCGATGTCGATCCGCCCGACGTTCGGCCAGTGGCTCAAGGTGACATGGCTGGATATTCTGACGATGGCTGTGCTTGGAGCCGTTGGTCTCGGTGTAAGTTGTTTTTTCAATAAACTGTGAACACCATATACTCAGTCAGCTGCTGACCCTTCTTTGTCGCGCGAGATAGGTTTATATGGCCAAACCTGCACCAACGCGCTCCTTCGCAGTCACAGACCCCTTTAACGGCGAAGGGGTCTACCCCCAATTCGCCTACCCCCTGCGCCACGAAATCGTGCCAAGCTGGGCCGCCGCTCTGCTGGCTGCGCCGGTCCCCATTACTATCATCCTCCTGATGCAGGTCCGCATCCGCTCATTCTGGGATGTCAATAATGCTGTCGTCGGCCTGCTCTACTCACTCATCACGGCCGCAGTCTTTCAAGTCTTCATCAAATGGCTGATTGGCGGTCTACGACCTCACTTTCTGGACGCCTGCAAGCCCGACCTGACCAAACTCAACGGCCTGGGAACTATATCCTCGAATAAGGGCGCCAACGGGCTGAATGGCGTCGGGGATGTATTACACGCGAGAAATATGCACCGGAGATGACAAGGAAATCAACGACTCGCTAGAGAGCATGCCCTCAGGTCATACCACAGCGGCGTTTGCGGGCTTTGTGTTTTTGAGTCTGTACCTAAACGCCAAGCTCAAGGTCTGGAGCAATTACCACCCGGCCATGTGGAAGTTGGTGGCGATTTGGGCACCGATCTTGGGAGCCTGTCTGATTGGTGGGAGCTTGACCATTGACGAGTTCCATAATTGGTATGATGTGCTTGCTGGGGCTGTGATTGGGACCGTCATGGCGATTAGTGCGTATCGCATGGTTTTTGCGAGTATGTTTATTTGGGATTGGAGGATCAATCATATCCCGCTGAATCGGTCTGCCGCGTTTTCGTTTAGACACCAGCAGGGGGGATTGGGATATGGAGGGGGTGGGCGCTGTTGCTACGAGACGTGGTGGGTGGGGAGTGGGAGGTCAGGGGCATGAAAAGGGAGGGTTGGCGGGACAGGAACATGGAGTCCTCGGGTCTGAGGCTGGTACTCATGGTGCTGGACGGACTGGGATCCATTTCCCCAGCAGGAAGCCCGTTGCTTCGGGGTCGGGACCCGCGGCGGGAGATAATATGGTTTAAGTAAGGGTCGTTTGGGAAAAGGTCAACAGGTCATCAGATGATGGAAGCAAGTTGGTGGTTGCATATACCAGGTCATTTGTGGCAATTGGTTGCCCATCTTTTTGATGCTGAAATCTTGCATTTGGCCTTATTTGATGACATTACTAGTCTTCAAAGTTTGATATTCATACTGCGATAACGTACATGATAACGTTAAGCGAGCCGCCAAAACAAGCGAGCCGCCACTTTTTTCCACAACATACCCTCCTTACCTTTGACAACGTTTTCTTCCACCAAAAAAATATGGCATCCTCTTCAAATGAAGCGCGGTTAATCTTAGCCCTTGAAGCTCTTGAAAAAGACCCAAAACTTCGTGATCATACTACAGCAAAGATTTATTCAGTTCCTCGTACTACTCTCCGCGACCGACGCGCTGGTCGGCCTGCACGACGCGATATTCCAGCCAACTCACGGAAACTTACCGATTTAGAAGAGAAAACAATTATTCAATATATAATTGAGCTTTGTACACGTGCATTCCATCCCCGGCTTTCGTACGTGGAAGATATGGCCAACCGACTGTTACGCGAACGCGGCGCGCCTCCTGTTGGGATCTGCTGGGCTCACAACTTCGTCAAACGTCAACCAGAACTCCAGACGCGTTTTACGCGTAAATACGACTACCAGAGGGTTAAAAGCGAAGATCCAAAGGCTATTAGCGAGTGGCTTGCCCTTGTGCACAATACCAAGGCCAAATACGGCATTCTCGACGACGATACATTTAACTTTGACGAGACTGGCTTTATGATGGGCATTATCATTCCCAGCATGGTAGTTACTACCTCTAACAGTCAGAGCTTATTAAAACTCGAATATCCAACCACCAGGGTAGCTCTCCAACTTCTATGTTGACTGCTGTGGGCCGATTAGCTAAAGGTACAATGGCGGTAATGCACGAAGTGGCTCTTCTACGTGGAGAGGTCTCTGCACTACGAAAGGCTAATGAGGCGCTTAGTAAGCGACGAAGAGCCAAAGAAAACACGTGTGCGGCTTGGAGGGTCACTTACTGTACAAGAAGCACAGGGTCTACTAGATCAGAGGGCTGTAGGTGAGCAGGAAACCCGGGAAATACAACAAATTGGTGGAGGTGAAGGGGGCCCTCATACAAAGATTCGGTGCTGTGGCGTATGCGGGAAGCCCGGTCATAATGCACGCACATGTAAGGAGGATGCAGAATCATCTGATTCATCTGTTTCTAATTCAGTTATTGTTATTTCCTAGTGTTGTGGTTGTGTAATTGAGAATAGTTGTGATGAGGTGGTCGAGAAGTGGCGGCTCGCTTGTTTTGGCGGCTCGCTTATCATGTTAATACAGGTCAACCTCTGCTCGCAAATTGGCCACGTCATCACGTCGACACCTGTCGCGAAATAGATCCCGGAGTTCTATGATTTCCGCCTGCAACGCCATGAAATGGAGCATATTCAAGTCGTCAAAACGCCTAAAGATCCCCCAGCCTTTGCCTTTGCTCATTATCTCGGCGAGGCGATGGTAGTTCTGGGGTTTATAGTTTTGAATGTCTTCAGGATCGCCACCGTAGAGGTCACCCTGTGTTTTCGGTTTTGTCGCGTCATTTCCAGGTTCAAAACCCACCCCAGGCACTGCTGCGTTGGTAACATCTGAATACTTTAGTTCTTGTGTCATCTCCAGTCTGGACTGGATCTCGATGGAAGCCATGTAGTTCTTGTCGATTGGGGCTTTCCTTTGTGACTTGAGGATGGGAATAACTGTATGTGTTTGGGTTAACTGGAACGCAGAATCAAGAGATGATGAACACGTGAGCCCAGAAGCTGTGAAGCCGAAACTCCCGGACGAATAGAAATGACAGAGGCTGGAAATATTGGACGCCGACATGTTTGGTGGGGTGACTACTTTCTCATGATTCCCCAATATTTCGACTGGAACTCCTAGAATCCCCTCTTGGTTCAAATCTATTTCACGGAGATACTACTACATGAACTCCTTCTTCTTCCTCCTATCGGTTCGCTGTCGATCTGGAACTATTACCCATCGCGATTATGGCGGAACTTCTTGGCGTTCCCCCTGCATCTTTTGGGCTTCGCGGCGAACGGTCTACTCCTTATTCAGAAATTCAACAAAAGTAAAGAGACGCTCCAAAATGTCCAACAGGAGACTGTGGTCCTGCAACACATCCTCGAAGATTGTGCCAACGTCCTTGCGGTTCAGAATGATGTTACGACGCTTCCAAAGGCTCTCGTATCGGCACTAATTCTTTGCCATGACTGACATATGGTATTGCTGGAGACTCTTGACACAATCCTATCCAGAACGTCCAAGCTCGAGGGAATAAATCCATTTTCCTTCCGCAACAAGCAGGTTATGTCGTCGTACAGAGCATTCCGGGGTCAACGCTCCTTTTGAGAGACTTGACCACAGAGTATCCCCCCCTTCCCTTTCGACGAATGCAGGACAGGTTTCCAGTGGCTCTTGCCTAATAGATATTTTCAGCTACTAACTTCGTTGTTCCGCAAAGCCTCCGAATGAACCGACAGCTTCTTGAAGTCAGGTATACTTGATCTACGGGCCCCTTACTCAAAATAAGAATCCGTTTATCTAACAGCCATTAATTTCAAATGGCGAAATCGCCCAGCTATTATTGGACCAAGACGAATCCTCCAGTGGCGACGACGAACTCTACCCAGAGGACAAACGTGATGGAGAATATACTGGAAAGGAAAACTCGGTGAAATATAAGGCAAAAACAGACGATCATGGCGATGGTCATGGTGTAACTAGTGTAACCGCGGGAGTCCTGGTATTAAAGCGACGCAAGGCCAGGAGCAGATTAGAAAGGTTCAACCGGGATATTAGCGAGTTGCTTGGGTCCGACTTTACTCGTGACCTGATTGTCGTGTTCGAGACCGATCCCGAAGAGCCCTCCAAGCGATTCAAGCGCGTGTTCTTGCGCAATAAGATTGACACGTATAGCGACGGGAATTTCATCAGCCACAAAATAATTGACCGATATGCAGAATTGATTAAAATAGGCGATAGTGGCGGTACAGGAATACTAAAAAGGATCCCCAAGGAGGAGCGCAAGGAGCGGGAACTAACAATGCTTGGGGGATATAAGTTTATACTAGAACGGGAGATCAGGCTGGAGTGGTATCGTCCCAAGGACACCCAGAAGAGGGAGACAACTTTCATCATTGCAGACAATGACCCACCTTTTGACACCGTTATTTGCAAAGCAGATTGGGACACGGAAGCCCCCAAAATTGCTTTTCCAATTTTTGGCAGGCACAAACAGAAACGTGAGGGGGCCCCAACTTTCACTCCTTCGTCCATCATATCACGAGCGTCCGACCTACCTCTCAAACCTGATAGGCCAGGAACATGATCACAGTCGCTAACAGTTGCATAAAAAAGAACAAAAGAAAAAGGAGAAGGAGACCGAGGAGGAGCAAGACAGGGCTGCGCGAGCTTATAAGGAAACAACTGGAGGAGGATTCCAAGTTGACTGATATGGGAAAAGGGAAGGGGGCGGGTGACGGGACCGCATCAGGGCCGACAGCAGCACGTCAAAATTGTGAAGTCTACATAAGTCAGAGAAAGCATCTCAGGATACTCACTCGGGCAAGGGAAAATCGGCGGGAGTTTTCTCGTAGCAGCCCACATCCACCATTCCCTACAAACCCACTCCTTGAAAACAAGACAGTATTCCAGTAAATGGCCAACCTGTATTACCTGATAATGGCCATTGCTCGCGACTTTCCCGCCTGGGATAACTGTAGCCAAGAGGTTCCCTGAGCGATTGTAGGCCTTTTTTTTAAAAAAAAAATCTTCTTTTACATCGAATGGGCATTTATTGAGTCGCGGACAGGGCTGAGTCATCTTTAGACAGGTACATCAAATTGCTTATTTACCATGGACAGCTGCAAGTGGCGGAAATGACCACGAGGGAACTGTTGAACCGAAGTTTCGACTCCTTTGTACCAGCACAAGGTCAAGTTCAGTTTGTCGTCGGAGACTTTGGCATAACTCTGGGGTTCACTCTGTGCTCCCGGGTCGCTTTGCCGGTAGCAAGGAAGGTTCTAAGGCTGACCAACACTATCACCAATGCTCTGAGATATCACCAATGGCCGAGAAGAAAGCAATGTTGTCTGGCATAAGGCTGTGCATCCTATACACAGAGACGAACTCTTCGGTCAAGGAGAAAGGGACACCGTCTTGCTCGGCACCACTGCCGGGAATACCCGAGATGATCTCAGACCGGTTGTTAAAAAGCCGACCAAAGGCTTTGGTCAAGGTTGGTCCGACAATGCCCCACCAGTTAGCAGACATTCCTATTTTCAATGCCGGGTGTACTAGAACGGCGGGCGTCCATTCTGTGGTATGGATTTTGGCCATCAGAGCGCAGTTCACCATGCGTGCAGTGTCGAAGATTTTGTCCCTTTACCATCAAATATACGGTTAGTAACAAGGCTCGAAAGGCATGTAACGAGGAAAGACATACCCGCTCCAATCAGGATATTCCTTCCTCAGAGCATCACAAATGGCATTATGCTCCAGGGCAAAGAGGGCGTGCAAAATCTCCATGCCAATCCACCAGTTACTATTGAACCCAGTGAGGGGATTCCCGTCGTTGTCACGGGGCAGGAATGTGCCCATCTTGTGCTCGTCCAGGACCAACTTGCCATCGGGGTCGTTACCGCGCAGAACCTTGGTCATGGCCTCGCTTGATCCGTAGATTTGCGAGCCATCCCACCATGCGGTGTTGGCATTCTTGTAGCCTGGACATTTTATATCGCTGGGATCGAGGGTTACGTCCGCTTTGGTGCGGTGGAGGGACATGTGCTCGGTGATCCATTTGTCGTCTTTTTGGAGGGGGATGTTAACCTTCTCGGCGCTCTGGACGCAGGCATTAGTCGACTGGTCACGAAAAAGGAAATGGGAGGAGAGCATTACCTCCTCATGGTTAAACCAATCATGGATTTGGAATTTTCCCGTGCAAGAAGATATGAAATACCGCCTCATGCCGGGAGTGTACCAAAGCAGTCGATATCCAAGACTGAGAGTTTTGCAAGTGGTGCTCTGAACGTCGAAAGATACACTATCTTCCTCTACCTACTACAATATATTGATTTTCATGTAAGAGGACTCCCGAGACGGCGACCAGTGTTCTGGCTTTCTCAAAACAGGGGACTGACATGCCCCGAGTATCACCGGCCTACTCAACACTTCCTTTCATAGTCTCTTTTTCTCACCTAAGAATACATCGCAGCCCACAACCCTACCTAGCCGACGGCCCTGTCCCTCACGACCGAGCCGCAACGACTTCGGACACTCGAGGCTCAAACGCAGGTTCAACACTGCGAGTCTGGCGCTCATCGCACGAACTCCATCATCATCAACTCTCTAAACAATTAGTGACGATGGATAGCAACGGAACCGGTACAAACGGGAGTTCAGGCACGAAGTCGAATTTGCCGCAACCCCCCAAGCCTACTCCCCCTCTGCCGCCAGCTCCCCCACCGTCGCCAGTAAGTTCTCTTAAAAGTTAAGCGAAGTACAAGATACGGACAGGCCACAAACAGATCAACCAGTTGTTGCCTGAGTGTTGCCTGGGCCACAAAGGCAGGGGGAAGCCTTTGTACCCCACCAGGCAGCGGTAGGTGCAGCACTGCCGCTAGGCCATATAAATGGCCTGCACTCTTCCCTCTTCGGTACATCATAGCTTAGCTCCGTAGAGATCTTATCTATGATTCACCTCTCACACCAGTAATATAAAGAAAGAGGACGAGACAGTAATTGACTTGGACAAAGTCATGGAGGAGGCTGAACCGCACCAAAAGAGAGGCCACGGTTTTTGAGAGATGTGACGGCGGTGATGTTAGTGATAGTGTTGAAGGGGTCGGGGAGACGAAGTCTGATTGGTCGGTTTCTTTCGCAAGTTGGTTGCCCGAGGAAGTATTGAAAATTAGGCCAAATCTGGCCTAGCTCGGTGATTTCTGTATATAGTTAGTCACATCGAGAACACCAACCGCAAATATCCAACAGGAATCAGGTGGTCACAAGGTTGCTCACGTAGATGCAACACAATGAGCTATCTGATAAGATAAGGAGGACCGAAACATGCCCAACGTTGAATTTCCATTCTTTGACAAGGGAGGCTGCTCGCCATTCTCCAACTCCGCCTGCATACATCTATATAAGCCTGAGAACGTGCTCTACAATTGTGCTTTGTGTATTCTCCTTCATTTATTTTTCTTGGGAACGCATCACGGTCAACAACATGCCTGTCGTCCGTGCTGCCGACATCGTGAGCATCACGACTGACGACTTTGAATTGGATAAGCCGACATCCAAAACCACTCAGAAGCAGGCTGAATGGATCATGGTTGCAAATTCTATCACAACCCCACCCAGCTCAAGAGCTAAATCTTGGATTTCACAAGGTTATGGTTTGTTAAGCCCAAATAAAGATGCACGGCCAAACACTAATGAAAATATAGGAAAACACAGTATACAGATGGGCGAAGGGGAACGGGTTCGGCATCAATCCAGATATTTACAATGGTAATATATTCTGGCTTCGAGGTCATGGCATGAGGATCTCAGAGGGCAAGGTTGTGATACTCATATTTGTCCGAAGGCCTCGGCCGAGAGAGGGTGAAGGTGTTGGATCTAGGTTAACTTGACTGAACCTTGCATTGGTTGTTGTCTGACTACTGTGTTAAGTTCTATGAGGAATTCTACGGGGGAATCCATGACTATTTGTAGGTGCCCAGGCCAGCCAAATATAGTTTTTCTTCTTCCAACCTTGTGTTCAAAATTCAGCCACGTTGGCCAGAGTTTGGGTTGCCTTGTCTAACTTTTCCGCCTTGCGTTGAACTCTAACAGAAGGCGCCCAGGGAACCGCCCCGGTGATCGCAGTGCGGGATTAAGGGGATTATCCTGTCTCCTACTGCTGGTGGTGGCACCACCAAATCCTGTTTGGAGCTCTATAGCACTGTCCAAGTAATCCTGGAGGAGCTTATTGATGCTTTCCTGGTCTCCCCCAGAGAAGCGCGATTGGTGTTGTGTTGTCATAGTAAGTAAAATTCAACGAGCGCGTTAGAATTAGGAAGAATGATGAGAAAGAAAGGAAGGGAATTCTGAGGTTGGGGGGGAAGGGAGGACAGGTGCTTCGAGGGCATGAGCGAGCACTAACCCGAGAGGGACGTAGTGGGTTCGCACCCTGGACGATAGCCCCGACGGGATCCTGGCGTCCAAAAGTGCACCTCCATCGCGAATGCGCGGGAGGTGTTCCGGAGGAATCCATGGGTGTGAACGAAGTAGAATGGGCGACACCTTCCGGCCTCCGTTGCTTAGGTCGTTACGGAGACGGTGGTGGACCGGGAACGCGAACGCGATCTTGTTCGGCAAAACATCGGGCGAGCGACGAGCCAAGCCTGCTGAGTCATCATTTTCTCCGTGCAAATCCCGAGATTTTGCTTCTTGCTGCGGCTGAAAATCCAATTTCCTCTTTCAGCCTAGCGTTAGGAGTCATTAGCTCCAGGTACATACCCCGTAAGCAGACCTCCTGCCATCTTCTCAGTTCTCACCTCCTCACTTGAGAATCCCACTCTTCACAGTTGATTGGAAATACCATGTCAAGCACTACCACAGTACCAAGTCCAAATGCATTTGGCACAGCTATCCCGCAGCAGCAGCAGCAGCAGCAGCAGGCCCATTCGCAGTCGGCGGCATGTTCAGCCACTGTCTCGCTGAGCGTACCAGCCGCACCAGGCCCCACGCCCTCAGTTCAACTGGGGAACGATGCTGACATCTCGTCAACCAAGGCGCTGAAGCAAAGCTTCATCAAGACCAACCCCATCTATGCAGACTCCTTTGGTGCTCAGGCATTTGAACGAACTACGTCGTATGGACTAAAGATCATCGGATGGCGGGTGATTGGGAAAGCACAGCAAAGATGGCAGCGCCTGGAGCCGTCTCTTTTAAGCCTTCTGGTATCCAAAAGAGAGGTGCTCTACTCCAAAAGGCCACCCGGACTCATCATGGACCCCCCTTGCGCCCTTCGGTGCTTCCTCTTGGGCCCCGACAAGGATCATGCGACACCATACGCTACTGTTCTATGTGGCATGCCTTGGCTTCGAAAGGCGATGGGCAAGTTGATCACCAAGAGCGGCCTTCTGATTCCGGATGACTTTGACTGCTGCGGCCTACCGGATAAGCCAGAGCTCTACGGAAGAGTGGATTTTGGGGAGGATTCTGATGAGAGATCTCGATTCGAGGAAGGAAGCGTATTCCCCGGTGAAAGGGACCAGATGAAACAGCTGCCAGGTACTGGTACCGCAGCTATGAAGCATCTTGACGGATTTGATATGCAATACATATCGAAGTCGGGGAGTGGCAACGCCAATCAGGTCGCAATCTTCCATCATGACACCCGAATAGGAGAGGCGACTATAGGTGGTGTCATCGTACTTGACGATCAGCGGTTTGAAATGACAGTCCGGCATGTATTTCGACCACCGCCTTCTTCTCCTAGCAATTTCAGTCAATCGCTTCTCAGTAACAGTAAAGGGGCCAATGATCCAGATGGCCTCGAAATTGACTTCTTCGATTCGGATTCGGAATCTGAGCACGTCAGTGACACTGAGGAAGAGAGTCCACCAACCTCGGAACCCGCAACCAATAAAGAGCCTGCGGCAACAGGTTTCCAAACAATGTCAACCGACCCTACGTCCTTCGCGAGCGACCGCTTTCTAGCTTCCGCTACAGCGGCTACACTCACTGCTCTGGGGGTAGTCGCAGCCCCATTCACATTCGGATTGTCGTTGGGCCTCACCGCTGGGGCAGTCACGGTAGGAATAGCCGCCGGAGTTGCTGAAAGTCATTATAAGCAGGCTCAAGACAGCAAGAAGGCGACCAAGGGACCCAATATGCAGTCAAAGATCTCCCTTTCGGCAATATTTGTACCGCCCAATCTTAAACTTGACTATGCCCTTCGCGGAACAGCTCCCGCGCGCATCTTTGAAAGCCTTACAGAAGTCCGCCTTCGTTCCAATGTATCCTTCGCCAGCCCCGACGATTTCACATCTCCAGACCAGGTTGTCATCAAAACACCCTCACGTCCCAAGACCGCCACACCAGATTCAACAGGAATAATTGGTCCTATCCCAATCGATGATGAACTCAGTATTCCGCCTCAAAGAGTTCAGGTGGTGTCCCTCGCCAAGGAAAGCCAAATTATCCCTGGGGAATGTGGCTCATGGGCGATGAATCGAGACGGCGAATTCACAGGCATGCTCATCGGGTCCTGTCCTTCGCTAGGGGAGGCCTATCTTCTCCCTATGAGTGACATCCTGGAGGACATCTCTGAACAAACAGGATTATCTGCCAAAGTTGCACGCAACTTTAAGGGCGTGCTCGGCAACACGGAAGACTTGGAAGGAAAACCGATTTCTGGGGCTATTTTTGAGTTAGAAGATGTTTAGGAGGAAAAATAGGCTAAGAAGTATTACACATCGATTTAATTATCTCTTAATTAGTCCAAAAATTGGGAAGATCGTTAGTAGCCCTTAGGTAGTAAGCTTTCCACTCAGAATTTAGAGTTCTCGGAAAGAAATCTAAAGAAATTAAGAAAAACGTAACTTAACGTAGTTACGTATAGCTGTACCAAACATTTTGTGCCGTCTACATAGAGAATAGTTTTTACCTTCCGAATAGGATTTCCGAACAAACGATTATGCTCTAATTGGGGCCTGAATTCGGACTTAGGGTTGAATACATAGTACCGACATACGACATGCGTGGACAATGTACATCACAGACATTGCACTTTATTCTACACGTTTGAGCATAGACATCAGTGACTGCGCAGTGGAATATGAGTGAGAAAAAGACATCTAAAGCTTCATTCGTTTACCAAACCACGCTAGCTACATACCATAAACGAAAAAGGGACGCCAAAAAGTCATATCACATACAAAGGTACCTGAGGTACTGAATAAAGACTACAGCTCCTCCTTGAAAAAAACCTCCCGACTACCTTCCTCCTCATCCTCTTGTTTATTCCCATTACCGCCCTTTCCACTGGTCCCTTTCTTGCCCCCCGCTTTCTTCACCTTCTTCTGCCCATTATCACCCTCATCAGCCTCCTCCTCAGGATCGAAATGCTCCACCATAAACAGCCCGCTATCCTGAGCCATCTTCTTGAGCTCCTTCCGGAACTCCTCAACCGTTTCCGGATCCAAGCCGGCCTGCTCCAGTTCATCCACCGTGAGGATCTGCACCTTTTTCTTAGTGTCAGCCCCGGTCCCGGTGCCAGTGGCATCTGTCCCCTCACCCGCCGCTTTTTTGTCACCCGCTCCAGCGGCGGCACCTTTCTTGACTGCCTCGAGCAACGGACTCAGCGCCGTCTTGGCCACAGCAGCCGCGGCAGCGATATGGTTTGGGGGCTTGATCCTGGCAGGTGGTTTCCCATCTTCACTGCCATCTCCGAGCATGCGGTGGCCCCCGATGAGGATCCCACCGATATGGGTGACCCTCTCGGCGCCAAGACTGGTAGGATGCTTGAGAATTCTTGACTTCTTCGCCTCGGCCATAGCCATCGACTCGGCAGCCTCAATCGTCTTGCGATCCCGCCATGCGTCAAGCTCCTCGTCCGACGAGACAATCTGGCGACAGCTGATCGGGTGGGCGCGGGTCTCCTTTGGCGGCAAAAATGCAACGTCCAAGCAAAGCCGGGGTGTCTGAACCACCATCAGGTACGTGCATGTGGTGACTTCCTTGATCCAGCCTATGCGGTCCGAAGTTGAGCCGGGACTGCAGTGGTATTGCACCTCGATGGTGCGGGGGCGACCTGTCAGATCGCAGATGGTGCCGTGCTCGAACTTGTGCACGAGATACCGCTGGTCACCTTTCACCTGGAGATCGGTATTTGGTGGGTGGGAGACTGCCTTTGACCCGTCTTCGGCAGCTCCTTCGGTCGCCGGTGTATTATCCTTCCCCGCCTGAGCCGCAGCTTGTTGTTTCCGTCTTACGCTGGTAGTCCTCTCAATATTAGTAGTTCCGAGGACATATTCGTGGCTCTCTGGGTCTCGCTCGGGTAACCCGTTCTTGAGCCCCGGAAGGGCGTGGAACTGCACAATCTCCTTGCTATCCTTTCCGTAGCAGAAGCTGTAGCTCCACCATCCAGACATGTAGTACAGGCATGTCCCCTCCAGCCCGCTCATCAGCTCCCAGCCCTTGGCTGAAGCTCTACTCAGCTCTCGGGCCTCCTCGGCTTTGGCGAGTTCGGTCGCGGTCTGGTTCAGCGTCGGGGGCGGCGCAATCACGGGGACGGAACATAAGTATTGGAGGTGAGGCGTCCTGATGATCTCGAAGGACTCCGACACTTGAGGGCCGTCGGTTTCGACTGTTTCGCCGCCGTTCGCATCATTTTCCAAAGTAGTGGCTTCGGCGGCGGCGGACTCGCGCACGTTGCGGGTTAGGTCTGTTTGGGAGGAAAAGTCGGCGGCATAAGTCGGATTTGGTGTACGGGCGGAGTCGACCAGGGCCAGGGCGTCGGCTTCACGGATGTATGTGTCGGAAAAGACTACCTCGAACTGGAGTGAAGTTATTAGCTATTGTTCGGGGACCATAAGACATGGAGGGGCAGTGCGGACCTGGGGATGCGCCAACACGTCGTCGTATGGGCTGAAGGCGTGCTGGCGAGCCGTGACCAGCTGCAGCGATGTTAGGAAAACCAAATTGAGACGGCGCATGATGCCGCTGGTGGCATCTCTGCCTTTACATGTATGGGTGGGTTGGCAATTGAGTAGAATGAAGCTGCTGATGGACTTGGAGATGCGACCATGACAATCGTGGCTCCAACTGTAACAGCTGGCTGATTGATAAGGTGGCCTTATCGGAGCTTGTTGGCTTGGCGCGATTATGTCATCGCTTATCTTATACGGGGTAGCCGTTGTTTTTCCACTCTGTCCGATGTCGGGCCCGTCCACCTTTCAGCGATGCACTGCAATTTTAGCCTCCTTCGAGGGGTCTTGTCAAGTTTGCATGAGCTTGTGCAGCCAGACATCCGACCCGTCAGAATGCTTGAAAGCGTATCACTTATTAATGATTAAGCCTGGTTCAGTACGCATAGTCTACCAATCTGAGCGCAACATTGAACATGAGAGCCTCAACGAACCCGCACAGTTTAGACTCATCCGACACATCCTTGCGATAACTCACCTTTGAAGATGAAGCATCTCGTGCCCAAACAGCACACTTTCCCACAGCTATGCTCATATTACCCTAAAGATGCCAAACGATGATTGAGAACCATGCTGGCATCATGCAAAGTAACGCAGGTCGGAGGCAGTCAATCAGCCAACTTCGAGCCAACACACGCAAGGGCTACCAGGCTGAAAGCCGCAGACTCCGAGCCGAGACCATTCTTTCGTGAAATGTGCCGTCTCCCACAGGTGTGTTTGGCATGGTGTAGACATTCAGCTCAAAAGGTGAAACATGGCTATCTCTTTACTGGAAGCAATGCACACCATGCTTACGAAGAAAGAGGAGCGCTGGAACTGCCACACCCCGTCTACACCAATGGTCAGATCCAGCAAATCTATGGCTAGGGAAATAAATGCTCGACTCCGAGAGCGTCGGATGATTGACAAGCGAGTCTGCACCATAAGCAAACACTGCAGCACGAGACAAACAGTCCCTGGGCGGCCAAGTTCCGGGCACACTGATGGCTTCAGATCGGTGCAATACTCCCCGGAGCCTTACTGAGCTCAAGCTGCCAAGTAACCCGGTTCCGCATCCCGTGATGTGACTGGTGAATTGGCGATAACTCTTGATAAAAGGTGGTGTGCACGTGTGCACTGTGCACTTTCCTGCAAGAACCCGTATTGCCCCGGAGGGCGAAGCAACGATCCTCGAATCCGGTCCAGATCCGATGCTCCGGGTGTGGGGCCGCTCGACAAGATCCGACCCGGAGAAGTGGGCCGCCCGGCCAGTACTGGCCCCGTTCCGACGCTTTGCCCGATCACCTGTGGGAAGCCGGTTCGATGCAGCTTGTCAGCTATCGACAAAACATTTGTAATGAGTCATGGACTCGATCCCGATAGCGATTGCAGCGATGCATGCGAGTCTGGAATCACTGTATCCCGTTCTAACCAATGTCCGGCTGCGCTTCTGGGCCGTCTCGATGCCGCAGAAGGATTCCAGGTTAGGATGGATGGGTGAGGGTTTTATTTCGCCTCACCACGAGCCCCTTCCTCTCGCATTGCTTACCTTTTGAGCGTCGGTGAGCTACCCAGGCAGTTTTACTAACCCGCTACAGATTACCGGTTGGGCATTGTTCTCTTTTTCTCCCCCAGAGCCTTGTAGCACATCAAATCGTGCCATCATCAGTAGTACCCCGCGATCTGAGACAGAATCCCTTGATACTTGGCGTTTGCATCATGAGTTTACAAATTACTTGCATCGACTTCCTGCATGTCGACAATGAGGAGCAAAAAGGAAAAGCAAACGGCCTTCTTTCCCAACATTGGCCAGCAATGCCACTTGCCAACGAAGCTGCTGGGATCATGCTCTCTGCGGGTAATCGTAAGGGTCGATGTCGGGCAGAAGACAACTACTGCCGGGGCCGGTGTAGGTGAAGAATCCCAAGCGAGGTGAGGCTGGGTCTGACCGGCTGCTTGAGTGATCAAAGGACTCACGAGTGACCAAATTCAAGCTTTGGACAGCTCATCGTTTACCGCATGTTTGGGTGCCGGACGGATTGACGATGTTGGGTGTGGCCGTTGGAGCCCAAAGCCCGAGACTGCCGCGCCAGGCCGTTCAGTCCCGAACTCCTGCCAAGACCTGGTGGTGTGCCCATGGAGTTAAGGTCAACAGGCAGGGGAGGCTCCGGGCTTGGGGTGTCAGTCCCAGAGAGTCTCCAGCGCGGGGGAAATGCAAGCACAGAGCCGTGTGGGACCCAAGAACAACGAATGGCGACCCGCGCCGCCCGGGACTGAGTTGCCCAGTATCGAGAGAGTGGGTTTATATCCAGTCAACGTCTTGTTAGGCTCTCGCCTCACTTTTGTGGCCAATCACGGTGCCTGTGACTGACCTCGCAGCAAGCACCAGCCGGGGGATTCGCTGACAACAAGGCAACACCTGCATGTACAACAATGTCCAATAGCCAAACAGTGGACCCCTCAGGCTTCGATTTGTTTGGACGAGACGCAATCATTGCCCGAGAAAGTGATAGAGAGCATTTCCCTGCCACATCTACCACCCACAGTGGGGACGACGTGGCTGAAGCATTTATCGCAGCCAGTCGTGACACCACCATGAATATGGTGTTAGTGGTGGTGTCCGAGCTGTAGATTGAGTTGGATCAGCACGACCGACCTTGTTCGTTGTTTTCTTCCCAGACCAGACCATGGCAGCAATTATATGAACAGGGAAAATAGTGATCCTCAGGCTGCCAGGATGATGTTGGAAGTATGCCCAATGTTGAAGTTGTCCCGGTGTTGGGCAACAATGGCCTAAATGCCAGTGGGCGATGGTGTGGAGCCCAGGGTCGCAAAACTTGCTCGACTCTGGGAATAACACTGCCCCCGGGATTGGTCGATGACGATATTTGGAACTGGGCTCAAGATGAGAAGTCGCGACGAGGAGAATGACCTTTCTCTTGATGAGTCCTTCCAAATATTTTCCGCGGTGTAGGAAAGCAGAAGGAGGGAAGTCACTGCATCATCAAATGCCAAAAAGGGCAAGTACAGGCCCCACAGCGAGTCACAGGAAACGACGGAAACTTCCACTTCCATTCTTTGCTTTATCTTCCAGTCCCTTTTCGGACTTCCTTCCCACTTCCATGTCGTTTGGATCCATCGCCCGCCCCTCCACACTCGTGATCCTGCTGCATCCCAAGGGTGGTCGACCGAGCGAGGATTTTCAGCCAGTCAAGATCCAATTGCCCTCTTTTCTTGTCAATGCGCCTCTTCCCCAGAATGTTTCCTTGTGCTGCTGTGCACAGTTCCAGGTTGCAGTTGGTGTGGGCTGACAGTGTATTGGACAGGCTAGCCAGCGCATTGGCAGGGAGGTGGTGGCCAGTCGTGACGCTAATATTGGCCAACAGTCAGCGGTCCTTCAGTGCGGAATTGGCGACCGTTCCATCCTCCATATGGAAAACACACCCGCTGAAGCCGACAACGACGTCCTGCCTAGTCTTCCATCCATCCCAACCCCAGTGCCATTGGATATTCCCTTGCTATCTCGGAGTATCAAGACTTTTTGTTTGACGGACCCGGATTTTACCTTTGCGTCCAAGATTAGGAGCCTGGGTGCCATGTCAATCAATCCATCAAATTCTCACCTGTCCATTAGCGGAAGATGACTTTATTCCCCGTTGTCGATCCTGAGCAAAACTTGTCATTCCAAGGACTGCCAGGACTTGCCCAGATTGTCAATTGCCGGGGTTCTGGTAAGAATATCGTCATGGAACAAGGCTCCCAGGTCCAGGTCCCTGAACAGAGCCACTATCGCCAGGTGGGAAGCACATTTGTAAACCAATCCGGGGAACCGTTTGGGTGGGTGAGATCCAGGCAGTGGAACTGCCGGGCACCGGCTCAGATGCAAAAGTCCTCGGCAAACGGCCTTGCCATGTTCTCGACCGCTGGCTGCAGTTGTCAGCTCCGTCGGCGAGATACAGGTTACAAACCCACCAAGACGCACCCGTGATGGTGTCAGTCAGAACTCGTGTAGAATCTCTCGTCGACACAAGCCCTCTCCGGGACCAGTGGGACGAAAAGACCAGCCATGGCCATCCAAACTGCCCCGGGTGGCTTGATCAGATTGGATCATCGTTTTGGCTGGATGGGACCGCTGTTGATCCAACCTTGCGAGCCCGCTAATCGGGGAGAAGATCTTCCTCACAGCGTGCAGTTTTAGTGGGCATTTGACCGTTGCACGACAGCAACTCAGATTCGTCACGCATCCCAGAGGGCACGGCACAGTCCCGTTTTCGCACCCCGAAAGTGACATGCCGAGACAGGCCATGATTGTGTGCGGCAGTGTCGTGAGTGTCGATTGCATCAATTCTCTCCACGGTTGAACGAGTCCCCCCTTGGACGTATCCTGGTCAAAAATCATCACCATTCAGAAGCCGTCGTCGGTGTGGATGGGTAGCGTATAGCTGTCCAAGGTGCCACTGCACCAGACGCTCACCAAGGACGTTCCATGCCCATGCAGACCCCTGCTCTCAATATCCCATCCCACCATGTCTCTGGTCCGGTCTCTGCTGCAGCTTGCATATCTACCTAAAAACCACCGGCCGTGGGTGTGTGTGCTGACGCTGTTCACTGTGGGTACCACCAGACTTATACATCACGTCTTCCCCATTCCTCATTCGGTCACTCACTTCTCTTCTTCAGTCTGGACGGGTCGTGCCACAAGACTTGCATCTCGAAGCCTCGTGGGGACCACTGGATAAATATCATTTGCTCGCCGCCCGCGTGCCAACCACTTTCTTTCCGAACCACCCACTTTTCCATTCTTCTTCGTTTGTTCATCTCTTGCTGTGCATCGATCGTCCTTGACTCACATCCAAGGCTTTGGTTGACCGCGGCTTTCAGGCAGAGCAACGACGGACAACAGCACCTTTCTCCTTCTTTTGTCCGATCAAGAGCCGATAAGGCTTCCGACTCCAGCAATCCTTCTTCCTGTCCTCACACGTTTTTCTTTGTGACGTCGTCAACTCTTCCGCCCTGCATTTTCCTCCATCAACATGAACCAGGAAAGCCTCGAAGTGCAAGAACTGGAGGCGACATTGCACCGGAAAAGACAAGAGACCCGCGCACTCGAAGAACGGTTAAGCCGAGCTCGCTCTTCCTTCTCGGCCGCTTCAGGTTCCGCCAACGTTGACCCTGCCCTCGTCAACTACTCAGCGACCGCCTCGCATTCATCGCTTGCCAGCCATGGCCGCTCCAGAAGCAACACGATACCCCGCCATGCAACCACGGCCGGTGTTCCCATCAATATGGGACCGAATATTGAGCAAGGGGACACTCAACAAGTAAGTATCACCAAGCAAAGCCTTGGTCCTCATCTCTTTGCTCACTGTCCGTACTAGCAGTGCCAAAGCCGTCCAATGAAGAAGTCAAAGACGACTCATTATGGAGCAGACTCGACGTCATCGGGAACCATGGCCAGGTCTGCCTCCAACAATTCATCCATGCCGATGACCGGACCCGTATCCTTCACCACAGCCGGACCTACCGCCGTTGCTTCGTTTCTCCACAATAGCTACGCCGGGTCGGACAGACTACAGGACTGGGTGAACCATGACCAGTTCAACCAACCTGCCAATGCATTCCTTCAGGCCGAATCTATCTATACCGGCCAGCACCTTGGCCGTGAGCTTGCTGTGGGCGAATACCTGTCGATGGTTGGGGATGATGACCTCCCTGTCCTTCCCATTTCACCTGTCTCCATCCGGTCTAGCACGCTGCTTTCACCAGACAGCGCGCAATTCCCGGCCAATTCAGGCATACCATCAGCTTGCGGATCCATGACATCCGGCCCAACCATCGAGACTGCGCCCATGACGCGGTCGAACAGCAACATGAATGACAACATGTCTATTTCTGGCCAGTTCACGGAGATGGTCAGGATACGCTCCGAACAATCCAACCGGAGCCATGGACGCCAAGACAGCTTCGGTCACCCGCAGGCCATGAATCACCCCTCGCTGCTGGGCAAGAGGTCAATGGGAGAAGCTGACTTTATGACGACGGTGGGGCGAAATCTCGCCGACTTCTCATATTCCTACGGCTCATCGGCGCCACCTGACTCGAGTCTCTACGGACACCAGCACGCCATGGAAAAGTCCTCGTCCCAGACAAGCACAAGATCATCGTCCTCTTCCGGTCTGACAGGCGCCAATGAGCTCAACGGCCAGTCATTATCGCAGCACTTGTCTATGGAGCGCTCTATTTCCAACACCAGCATAAGGTCCAATCGGTCGCTCGGTCACCGTGCTAAAGAGGCGCTCTTCCGTCAAAACATCAATGCCCAGTCGCGCAATCTCAAACCCAAGCCGGCAGCTGATGTGTCCAGGAAGGAGGCGCCAGAGTCGAATCCTAACAAGGGCAAGGATGGGAAAGCTGTGATCTCCAAAACCAAGTACGAACGTCCCAAGCACCCCAAGGTCAAATGCAGCCAATGCAACGAGAACCCTGAAGGGTTCCGAGGCGACCACGAGCTCCGTCGACACACAGAGGCAAAGCACAAGAGCACGGTAAAGAAATGGATCTGCCGCGACCCTGCTGAGGCCAGGATTCCTCACACAGAAAAGGCCATCAAGCCCCTCAAGGACTGCAAGCAATGCTCGCAACAGAAGCAGTACGGGGCCTACTACAATGCCGCAGCACACCTTCGGCGCACACACTTCAAGGTCAAGCCAGCTCGCAAGACCGCGGGAGGCTCGAAGAACAGCTCCAAAGGCGCACATGCGTCCAACAGATTGGATGATGAGAAGCGCGGTGGCAAAGGCGGAGGTGACTGGCCATCGATGGCAGAGCTGAAGCTGTGGATGCTTGAGATAAGCGTCCACATGGACCAAGAAGGCGCGCTAGGCCCCGACGGTGTGGACTCGGTTGGCGCGCCCGACCAAGAGGACCAGGACCTCGACAACGAGCTTGCCGATGCGATGACCTACGGATCCCAAACGGCGCTTGGGGTTGGTCTGGGTCAAGACGGGTACGACATGGCCACGGCCTATACTGGCGGGGGATTCAGCCAAGACTTCGACATGACTGCCTCGTACCAAAACCTGCAAGGTGAGCTAGGGTCCCAAAATCCCGAGC
Source organism: Rhypophila decipiens (assembly GCA_033297075.1). Lineage (NCBI taxonomy): Eukaryota > Fungi > Ascomycota > Sordariomycetes > Sordariales > Naviculisporaceae > Rhypophila > Rhypophila decipiens. The sequence continues at coordinate 30,057 of MU858257.1, read as the reverse complement.
TTTACATTGACACGTCTTCGTACGTCGGCCCCCATGTGCAGCATGGAATGCCCATTTTCTCCTCGTCGAGCTTTGACTTGAGTTCGTCCTCCAGTCACCCTGCCCAACACCACATGGCCTCGTCGATGATGAGCATCGACAGTCACAGCTACACATCGCCTGTCTCGTCGACAGCAACAATCACTCAGACCGGCGGGTTCGGTGACCACATGATTCACCGTGACGACTTGGATATGTCGTTTGACCTTGCCTTTGCTGTGTCGAACCAGTGATAGAGTATCGCTTTCCTTTTCCTTTTACTTTTCTTTGCGTCAGGGGCTTCTTCTGGTCTATCTTTCCTCAACTACCTTGGGAATGAGCATTCAACAACAGCAAACACCCAAAAAAAAAATTTATCCTACTTTACACCGGAAGTGGCACAGCTTGCGCTTCTGGCTTTAGATTTCGTTTCTATTTCCGGCAGCGGCCCGAGATGACAAGGCAATCGCAACTCGCCGCGTATCACCTGAGAGCAAGACCCCCGTCGACCTCTCATTCATCCAAACACTACAGGGAGCTGGCCATAGTCGTCTCGGGGTATCCCGTCTGTTCTTTTCCTTTGTTGGTCTCGAGTTGGCGACATCTCATGAAACTTTCCTATTTCATTCGCTCTTTTTCACGACGAACTCAGTCGACGGGGATACGTTACTCGGCGGTGGCTCAGCGGGCCGTTTGTGTCTGTATCGCATGCGGGTGAAACTCGTGCGAGAACACGCATTGGCTGCTGGCGCACACCGCCGGGATCTTTATCACTACTGCTACAAGCGCACGCAACGTTTTTAATGCCCTCCGGTTCGATTTGTGGTCGGCCGGGGGGTTATCATGCCACCCTCGGTGAGAGGGAGCACGACGGCCTCCGTCATGTGGAGGTCTGCCTTGGATGATGACCAGGCAAAGCACCGAGCCTACGTACGCGTGACTCGGTCTGTACATACATTCTCCTTGCAGTTTTTGCTCTTACACTCTATTTTCAGCAAAGCGAGGCGTTCAGCGAGTTTGGGTCGGGTTGTGCTTGTTTCGCTTGGTCGACTTGCATCCACATCTGGGACTCAAAACACAGGACAGGTCCTGGTTAGATTGGCTTTTAATGATCCCTTTGCAGGGCAGCGGGGCGCTGTTATGGGATTGACTTACGACTGGTTATGAGGTTTATGAGGCGTCTTTGCTTTTCGGGTTTGGGTTTTCACCATTCTTGGTATATATTATCTCTTAATTCTTTATTCACGGTCTGGTTAACGGCGAACGGTCCAGGTCTGGGGGAAATGGGAATGGGTCGGGCGGGCTACAAAAAGTACGACACATGGCTGGACCAGAAGACAGGACTATGGGTGCCTGCTTTGCTAATTATTACTTACCTTGTAATGTATCATACATAGGGTCCTAGAGGTGGAAGTGGTTAGCCAGCTGGTTGCTTCCCGGGGGATTGAACATAATAAATACTTTATACTGAGACGGGCTCTACACCGATATACCTATGGAAGTTGATAACCATAAAGCTAATTCGCACTCTATTATTAGATAAATACAGTATTAGATTATCGGCGTATTCTTGCCTAAAGGAGAAGCTGAGATTAACCCCTTTTAAGACCTAACAGTGTCTGGGAATCAGGAAGTCTAGTTGAGCGTACCAGAAGTCAGGGGGCGATATGTTCTCATGTTCTCATGTTCTCGATGTAACCACTGTCCAGCAGCCGGCCGCCAATAGTGGCGCGACGGTCTTACAGGTGATGCTAATAGCAAACCTTCTGATCATTACTTTCACTGCTGTGTTCGGAGGTGTAATGGTCCGTGACTTACACTGGACATTCCCATACTCGCAGGATATTGTCTTATCTGAGAAACTCTATTAGTTTATACATCTTATACCGTATCAAAAGGGGGAACCGAGTAAAGGACAAGAAACCTAACAAGAAAAAGGGATGCGTATAGCAGCTTGCACCTCTTTTAACTCTGAACGGGAAGTCAATATGGCCTAGAATAGTTCAATCCAAGTTAGGAAAGGGCTATGGCTTGCTTCTTCGGAACCCTGGCTAAAGGAGCATTGTTAACGAGGTCATCATTAAGAACACTCTGTGGTGAATTCGTGAAGGCGTCGCATCTTTGGCTTATTCGCTGCTGGCCGTTTGTTCCAACAACCCGACATAGAGTACTGTGCAAACAAGGATGATGCTGTACTGTGTTGTAGTTGTTGCGTTGGTTCAAGGCAAGGAATAGTGGGCAGACTTCTAAACGCGGCCACTACATTCCAAGACCTTTTCCCCGTTTTAGATACATATCATTCAGGACTCCAAGTTCCAACAAGTTCCTGATGCGACGTTCCGAGTCTTGGGGCTATACGCTGCTTGGGTTACATGTACATGTTGTTGGGCCCGATCAAGAGAAGTATGTTGGAGCACCACTGTCCCATCCATGACTTGCGTCAGTGCCCTTGAGACCATTGCAGGCCCTGGGAACCATTGAGGACGGAGCTGTTGGTCGATATCCGTAATGATCCAACACACACTTTGGAGCATGAACGAGAGTCCCCGCTTGTTGGGACCGCGAAGGGGGTCCAAATTGGCGTTGGCTGGCCAGGGACTATTTAGGACCAACACCGTGAAGTCAATACTACTGCAGCGACACTCAGGGCTTGGACGCGTTTAAAGTTTCTATATCTATTTCGAGCACTTGATACAGTGGTTAAGCTAAGTTGTGCTCCTTTCTACAAGGGTAGATTTCATATGGGCTTGTTCGTCAACTTGTATTACCTTCAAAGTCACATAAATCTGTGTTTCGTCATGACCAGTAGTAAAAGCATTATCTAGAGCATTATAATTTCTGCTGCGGTGGTTATCTTACAACAGGGACAGTAATGATCAACTTTCTCGAGCCAAATACCGGCCAAGATGTTAGGGCAGGCCATGTAGCCGCGCGATCTTGAGATTGCCGCTCGCGTAATGGTCTCACATATGATCTGAATCATCTGATCACCAACACAATCCAACTTGGCTCTCTTTCTGTCATAGTGTGCAAGCTCTATAGCCCCTAACTCATGGTATCGTGCCCTGTTATTGCTAGATATTCCCTGGTGCGTAAACAAGTTGACCCATCCGTTCACCCACAACCCTGACCACCTGGTCTGGTCCTAGAATGCTTGACCTCTCGATGGTAAACGCCCGTCTCAAGTGGGCCAACATCCATCTGGGTCTGTCCAAAAATGTCAACAATGGGCTCATGGCAGTGCTCGCAGGCCCCCCCATAGTTGTAGAGGGAAAAGAAAGCTCGCAAAAGTAGCGTGCGCGACAGCTCTATAAAGATGGGCTTGCCCACAAGCCTTGTTGTTCTTGTCTTTATATCAGCAAACTTCATCAACACATCGGGTCAAAGAACATCTCACTCGGCCCTGAACCCAACCAAGTCCATCAAACCATTATTGTTATCCTTTTCACTTGACCCCTATCCGGCCTCCGCTATACCCTATCGATTGCCCTCCGTTTGGTCCATCAGTTTAAGAACCAGCTTCAAGACACACCTCTCTACTAGTACTCCGAGCCCAGACGCAAAAGCAAAGATGGGTATCTTCGGCTCCTCCAAGGGTCAAGGCTCTTCTTCCCAGGATAAAGGAAAGAAGTCGGGCAAAACGCAGAAGAAAGGGAAGAAGCAAGTAGAGGAAACGGAGCTCGAGGTATAGATTGCCATGTTCAAAGACGGCCCCTACTCCAAACATTGGGCTCTTTACGTCGAAAGACCCTTTCCGGACGAGGAGGAGAGTTTCATTTGCCACGTCACGGGTTCCGCCGGTAACTTCCAATACGAGGACAAAAACAATCACGCGCGGACGTCCAACAGGATCTACAAGCTCTATTTCCTCGGTCATATCAGCGAATCAGATTTGGACAATCTCCGAAATGTGTGCCGCTCCCTCCTTGTCAATAACGGGGACGCGACATGGAACTGCCAGAACTTTGTTTGGGATGCTTTCGGTGCGCTAGTCGAAGCTGGCCTTCTCCGTCCAGCCCAAGGTGTTGATAAGAGAACGATTTGGGATCAGATGGATGGAGTGTGAGAGGGGGTCAAGTTGACCCCCTGATAGGCAACTAAGCTTTTATTTTATCATTGGATATTCGGTTTTATTTTCCTTTCATTTAGTCTCGCGCTTGGTATTTTCTGGAGAATTGTGTCAATGTTTGCCCGAGGCACTGCTAGTTAGTCCTGTAGTCTGTAGATCCATGCCCCCGGAGGGCTTTGTTATGTTAGCTTGGTACAAGAGTCGCCACAATTTAACTAAATGTACCCAACGCTCTATCCTACCCTAGTCCAAGCCTTCCTATTTCGGGTCTTGGCCACGGTCACTGCAAAATACGAAGAGGAGTCTCGCGGCTATTTCGCAACGCTCTGGTAATTGACCATAAGACTCAAGAGTGAGGCCCTGTAGATACTTTAGGCATTGACCCCGAGAGCCTTGTCCCACAACCTCCCAACAGCCCATTCAATTGGGTAACTCGCCGGAGCGATGCAGCGAGGCACATATCTCCACCAGTCTTGAACGTCGTCCCGATCATCTTCAGTAAAGGTGTAAAGCACCTTGCTCGCCTCGAACCACGGCGGATAGAAGCCACTGTCCTCCCAGTCGATGATTCCGGTCACCAGGTACTCTCCTGGCTTCGTAGGATCTACATCGACCATGATGTTACCCAGAAAGACGTCGCCATGAGTCAACACAGATGGTTCGTCCGTGTCGGGATTTGGTAGAAGGCTTTTGAGGAACGCTGCATACTCTGGACCACAAACAGCCTTGATGGAAAATTGAAAGTCTCGAAACTCGGTGGCCGTTGTCATGATGGTTTCGCTGTTAGTGTGCTCCACCCAGGCATGAGTGTCGTTCACTCCCTCTCCTCCAACGCCGCCTAGTCGCCCACCTTGTTGCTTGATCCCCCGCAACCTCGTAAAGAGTTGGTCTAACTGGAGCTGGATCGAGAGCTTATTGTCGTGACTCAGAGTAGACCACATGCTTGCCAACGTAGTCGAGGGGACATACGACATCAAGATCAACCTATAGGCGCCGAGTTTGAGGAGGCCATGTGGCTTCGGTGACGGAAAGTCTGGGGCATGCTCAGCAAGATATTGCAGGGTGCTATACTCGGTCTCTGGGCCGTTGGTAGCAGATCGAATGACCTTGATGACGAAGTCGAGCCCTGATTCGTCGTCACGGCACCGCAAAATGCCCCCCGCGGCCAAGGAGCTCGGTAACGACCTCTCCATGCTCCAGCACTCGACGGACACCTGCATCTAGATCGTCTTCGTCTTCGTCTTCATCTCCATCTTCATCTTCATCTTCATCTTCATCTTCGCCTTCGCCTTCGTCTTCGTCATCATCATCATCGTCTTCGTCTTCGGAGTCCACATCACGCCCACTAGTACTGAAGAAAAGTGCCTTTGCTGCGTCCGAGAGAGGGCTCAAGACGACAGCCTTCGCCGTTATCCTCTGGAGATAGGCAGGGAATCGCTGCGGCGGAGCCTTGGGCGGTGTGCGGCGTTCCTCGAGGAGCTTTGCCGTCGGATGAGGAAAATACTTCCTTTTGACTCGCGAATGTTGTTGCAGAAACTCGGAATCGAGGTCCAAGCTTGGGTTTTGGGCTAATTTTGCCTGCAAGCCATCCATTATTTCTCGATTCATCGCTGCACGCAACGCGTTGCGGTCCACAGTCTCGTCCCCAGCAGGGCCAGCACTAAGACAGGTCAGAATCAAAGGAAGCTGTAGTGGGGAGTTGGGCGATGGGAGCTCACGGTTTCGGATGCGACATGTTGCACAGCGCGAGGGGTTAACGTCGTGGCCGAAATTGAAGGATGACAATACTATGGGGAGAAAGGACGACGGCGCGTAAATAACCACGCGTTTGCAAAGATGGAAATCGTGTCTGAACTCTGAACCAAGATGATACTGTAACCCGTACTGTACACATGCATACACGTGCCAGTCTGCTGACTTCCCCACATGCCACAGCAAGTGTTAAATGCCTTTGTTGACCGCCTACCTACTTTGACCACCACCGCTAAAACCACCGTGTATGTCTGGCTAAAACCACGGTCTGGCATTTAATCTAGGAATTTATTCCAGCCAGTCAAGGCGTTTATTCGAGCTAGTCAAGGCATTTATTCGAGCCTGTCAAGGCATTTATTCCAATTAGGTATTCATTCAACAATTCCTTATAGTATTAACCTTAGGATATTAGATTGAAGGCCAAGACGGTGGGTTTAGTTACTACACGATGGTTTTAGCAGCGGCGTTGTTGACCGCCTGCCTACGTTGACAACTTTCAGCTCGAAGAAACTGGGACTGATTGTATTCATGCTTTCATCATTCATTATCTTATATACAATACCAAAAGACGGTAACATGGCAGACTTGAGAAGAATGCCACAGTTCAGCTCATAACACCCACTCCCATAAGCCCTTGGCCTTTCCCTCCAGTACAGCGTTCTCATCGCCAAGTGCAGCAACTACACCCGGTGATAGCCCCAGCTCAGTTGGTAAACAACTGGTACAGCGGTCAACTATTCGTACAATTATGCTTCCTGTTCCAGCATCTTGTTGTTGTTGTTGTTGTTGTTGTTGTTGTTGGCCATTAATGTTATCCAGAAAGACTCGGATTCTGCGGCCGCATAGTGGGTTGTCGTTGGGGTTTCCAAGTGGGTTTCTGTTTCCTCCTTCGTAGCTCAAGGCGGAATCACCAACAACCAAGGTAGAAGCAGCATCAAAAACCTCCCAGGCAATCGCGCCTACGAGGTCATCATCTGTGTTTTGCTCTCCACAGGCACCCACACCGACGGCGTTGTAGGCTAGTAAATTCCCTTTGAACGGGCCGGTATTTGTCGAAAAAGGCGGTGGGAGGGGCAGGTCTGAAGGCTGAGGTTGTGGTTGCGGTGCATTGCCGCCGCCGCCGCCGCCTCCACCAGTTCCTGTTGTTGGGGATGGTCCGTTACCGTTGCCATTATCGCCGGGTACGGTATTACCATTTGTTGGTCTTGGCTTTGGATTTCCGTATTGTGGTGCTTCTTGTCCTGGCTGTCCTGGTTCGTATGGTTGGTATGGCTCGTTGGGCTCTTCTGGGGGTGCTGGTGCTGGTGTTGGATTTGGTGCCGGTGATGCTGCTGGATCGTTCGGTCTCGGTCTCGGTGTTGGTTCGGGCTTGGGACTTGGATTTGGCTCAGCACTTGGGTTCGGATTGGGTCTGGAATCGGGATTTGGATTATCGGGCGTCGGAGTAGGATCCGGCCAGATGCTTGTATCGGGACTAGCGGGGCTGGACTCGGGCGCTGGGTACAGTGTTGATGGTAATGCCGGCTCGTTTGGAATAGGAATGACTGTCGGCTGAGGGTCTGGATTCGGCCCTATGGAGGAGGAGTCAGGGGTGGCACTTGGCTTGGGAATAGGACGACTGGAATTAGGATTAGGATTAGGCGAGAGGGTAGGAGCGGCACTTGGACCTATGGCGGTACTGGGAACAGAGGAAGAAACGGAAATTGAATTGGGAGTAGAGGTCGGGAAGGGGGCGAAGGTGCTGGGAACAGTAGTAGAAGAGCCATCATTACCAGTGCCCAGGTTCCCGCTCCCGTCATTATCACCGTTGCTGGCGCCGCCCCGGCTGATGCGGTTAGTGTCATCGGATCGCGATCGTAAACCCAGACCCAGCCCGAGACCGAGGATCAATGCGAGGAGGAGAATCGTCGCGAGCGGAATTATGACGAACAGCATGCGCCGGCGTTTCGGTGGCAGGTTCATTGGAAAGAGCGGTTTCTCGACCGTCTGGGACTCTCGGGATCCGTACCCGCCGCTTTCGAGGGTCGGGTTTCCTGCCGACTCGTAGCGTTGATGACCCCGGTCTGGGTTAGCATTTGGAGGAGAGGATCCCAGGAAACCAAGCGCCCTGGGGGAGTGAAACTGGTTGTTGGGCGTGTGTGGATTATGAGAGCCCGAACCAAGTGGAGATGGTGCAAGGGCGGCCGAGGTCATGGTTGACGAGAAGTGATTCTTGATTCTAGGAAAGATGGACCCCAGCGATGGTGTCGACGGCTGTGACGGCTGTTCAGAAGTAATACGGGCAGTCTTTTCGTCTGGAGTTTGTTGACTTTCCTGATCGTAGACATGGTCGTTGTCTGGGCTCTGTGGGCTTTCTTGATCGTAAACATGTTCGTGGTACCGGCTCTGTCGACTTTGGGTCTGCGACTGCTGGAAAGGGCTGCTGGGCGGCGACGTTGTAAATGTGCTTCTCCCAGGCGATGATACTGCGCTGGGATTGTCGTATCTAGGTCCAGCATTGTGCATGGGAAGAAGAGGACCGCTGCCGGTTGGAGTCCCGAGCGTCATTTCCTGTTGAAGCCTCGCCATGGACGAAATAGGAGACGGGTTCCCCGTGCTCGTATGGGTGAAGCCGAAAGGCGACGAGATGTCATTTTTGTTGATGGGCGTCGACCTTCCTCCGGGTTGCGTTCTCGGTCTGGGGCTGAGTGCTGTTGGATGTCTCTTCAGTGCATCGGGGAGTGTTATCGTGGGGCTGGGTATCGTGAGGGTGGTCGGTATCTGCAATAATCGTGTAAAGAGAGACTCTGATCCCCGACGACGATGCTTGGGTGGGTGGATGGGGACCTCCCATTCCGGGAGATAACGGATACGCTCTTGGCCTGGGGCTGGCGGCTGTGGGCTGGCATCATCCTGCATGGAGTCGTTGGGCGGCGTGGGATGGGTGTTCTCCGCCATGTTGACCTGCATGCGGTCCATGTCTGAAGTGCTCACGAGAGCTTGGGAGCTGCTCCAAGGGGAAATCGATGAGGTAGTATTGGACGTCAAGGTCCTAGCTCGCTAAAAGGTGTTGAAGTAAATGACCAACGGAGAAACAAAACAGTGGCGTATGATGATCGGGAGTGGATGCCGGCCATGCTGGGACGAGCAAACTGCCATCACTTGCCGACGTGTAGCACATGCAAGCAGCAGCCGACATTGCAATCTTGGATGAGTGAGACGCCGTGTTTGGTGAAACAGGCACGAGCAAAAGAAAATATTGGCTTCGACACGGACAAAAGCGGGGACGTCCAAGTTGTTTCCCGCGGGTACTTTTCAGGAACGCAGCATGCGGCAAGCATCTATCCAGCAGGTGGCCATGTCAGTTACACCTCTTGCCAGACTGTAATCTGATAGGTCTGTCGGCACCGAAGACCACGAGCCGGCATCAAGGTTCTTCCTTGCTTGCCCCTGACTGTGCTCCAACGTTTGTTAGCCCCAACCGTCATGCTGCAGCGGGCGGTCCCTGGGTCCCGGGGAAGACGCCACTTTACCCGTGCCAAGCATCCCGGGTCCTGGCCGTGAAAAGATCCAGACCGGTTACCGAAGCCGAGTTCATCGTCGAACACAATATGCCCATTTAATATCCCATCTGACAGGATTGATGAGCGTGTAAACGGCATGCTATAATTAGAGAATCCAGCACAAGGCTGTGGGTCCATTCTTGAACTCAATGTTTGTCAAGCCGAAGCCGTGATGCCTTCATCGTCAGTGTCGCTGTCGTCATCAAGAAGACCCTGTCTTGACTCGTCCTCCTCTCGTTTTCGTAACCTCGACTCTTTAACAGCCCGTGCAGCCACCCTTACTCGCACCCACTGCAGTCTCTCCAACCCTGTTCCGTGACCTATTCCAGCAACATCCTCGGTAAACACATGATCAACAGCCTCCAACACCAGCCCCCCAGTCTCTGGATAAAATATCCAGACAATTCCCGCATGGACAAGATTAAATCCCGCCCAGATCAAAAAGAAGCTCCAGCCCATCTTGGCGATGCCCACAGGCGTGACCTGCACAACAATCCAATTGCCAATAAAGTCCGCAGCGGCCGCAAGAGCTGAACCCTTTGCCCTGATGCCCAGTGGCAAGATCTCGGGCGGGTAGATCCACACGCACGCCATCCAGCCCCAGGTGAAACAGGCTTCAAAGAGAAACAAACACACCACGGCCGCCACGTCCCCGAGCATGCCACCGTGCGCAATCGCCACCGCTTCGCCCACCAGCACCAGAGACATGCCCAGCGCCATGCTGATAAACAGTCGTCGCCGTCCGACCCGATCGATCGTGTACCACGTGACAAACGAGGCGAGCACATACCACAGCTGCGTAAAACACCCCAGCAGCAGCGCCCTGTCCTGACTCATGCCCAGACTGGTCGTATACAGCGTCGGCGCGAAATAAGTAACGATGTTGATGCCCGAGAGCTGCTGCATCAGCTGGATCCCGACCGCAAGATAGAACCTCTTGTCGGCTTGAACGCCATTAGACCTGAACAAGCTTCCCCATGTGCCTTCCTGACCTTTTTCCAACCGAATGGCATCAACAATATCCTTCATCTCTTTCTTTACCTCTCTATCATCCGCCTCCTTCCCTCGTAGTCTCGCCAGAACCTCTAATCCCCTCGTCGTTTCTATCCCCTCCCCACCCCCAAAATCCTGCCGGAAAAGCCAGCGCGGTGTATCAACCAACCACGGCCCCAGAACCAAAATAAAAACCGCAAAGACACACTGAAACCCCAGCGGAGCCCTCCATTGCACCTCCCCGTCTACAAACCAAAATCCATAATTGATACAATACGCCATTAGTAATCCGCCCAACATAGTCGTCAATTGACAACAAACCTGCCAACCACGTTGTTCATGCTCTCCTATTTCAGCCTGATACACGGGCGTCACGGATGTGATATACCCCGTTCCTATGCCCACTATCACCCGCGACGCCATGAACTCTACCCGCGAAAAGGAAGCAGACATGAGGGCGCCACCGAGTAAAACGAGAAAACTGCCAAGTAAAAGTGTGCGTTTGCGGCCTAGCCTGTCGGAGGTGAATGCGCTTAGCAATGCACCGATAACGGCGCCGACGTCGTAGAGGGCGGTGATTGTGCCGATGGTTAACTCAGAGGGGTGGCCCATTTGTGATAGCCATGACTGGGAGAGAACTACGCCCGACATTATGCCCTGGTCGTAGCCGAAGAGGAGGAAGCCCGCCGAGTTGGCTGACGTTATTAGAACCTGGAGAGTTTTGTGCGAGGACGGTGAGGACGGCGTGCCGAGCGGGGAGAGGAACGTGGACATTTTAAACGTGGAGTTGGAAACATGGACCGAGAAAGTTAATGAATGCGGAATAGGAAATAAGAAAAGACAGGAGATTTGAAGAGCGAGGTAAGTTGCGATATGGCAATGTCTTGACTGCTAGATGGTCGATGGTCAGGACAAACAAGGTGAAGTTCAGGAGTTCCGGTTGTTAAGGTTCGGGGTTGCGGGGAGCAGCTGACCAAGCCACCGAGCACCGACAGTACGCTCTGCTGTGGGCGCCGGTTACAGGGGGCGTGGTTGGTCGTCCCGTGACCAAGCAGTTGGTCGATTTCGGGGTGTGCCAACACTGAACAACAGGTTGTGAAAATGTCAAGAATGTGTGAGAAGTGAATTAAAGAGATGAAAATATCCTTATACGGAAGTCAGGAGAGTGTTCGAAAGTGTGGATTGCTCATGTTTGCATGGATCTCTGCTTGTCACTCCCGGAATTTGCAGGACGGAACCCGCTCGGTTTGTCACCGGCTTGGCAAGCCGATGATGTCACAAGCACCCCCGACCCCTGAAAGCTTGGCGGAACCAGGTCCTCGGGTACAGTTACCGCCTCACCGCAGAAGCCATACGCTCGTACATGTAACGCGTCCCAACTCAGCAAACACACATATTGCTGGTGTCGGTCGCTAGTAAACACAATGACTTGATAAAAAGAGTTACGACGGAATGATTGATTGCACATGTATCCGTTAGAATCTGGCTCCCGTCACATCATGAGCAACGTCCTAGACGTCGATGGCAGATGTGTTACCAGCATGACTTAACAGCTTTGCAGACAACTTGCAGTGAATAGTAAGCCAGAAACTAATTACAGGTTAGTTTTGAACAGAAGATACACCACACCATCTATCATGGAAGCGAGCATACATTTGCTATGGAACTTATCTGGTGAGATGGAAAGAGTGAATGCAACATGTTAGAACAAAGGACTGATATTTAGCGAACGATCTTTGTTAAACGAGGTCGACTGGTGAGCCACAGTGATGACGGTGAATGTTTCCAGCGGTGGTTGAGCCATCCTATCCAAAGAAAGCCGATATGAACCGGCGCGAGATACCAACAAAATTGTGGCTCTGTCGTACGCTGCCAATAGTCCGGCAGATTCTTTGTCCGTTACTCACCGGTGTGCCTCATGGTGAATGAACACAATTCCGGTACGTTCTGCCTCGTCTTAGTCCGAAAAAGCCTGCCAAATTTCCGCATCATGTTGGGACGATAACAAGCTCATGTTACCAATGAATCACGGCCATATCAGGGGTCTAAACAAGCCAGGCTTTCTGCAGCCAACGGAATTCAATTAGACATCACCCATTCCAAAGAGGCCGAAAAAGCTGCAATGCACTTGATTTGAACTCCACAGTATATGTCCTAACCCCCACAGACTATGGCCACTGAAAACTGGGAATAGCTTCATTTTGTACCAGACTTTTCAAGTCTTTCAAGTAGTCCACTTTATTCAGCTAAATTAAATCAAGTCATCCTAAAGTATATTCAGTCAGGTATAGTCCTAATATAGGTGATTACAATGGTAAAGTTGGCTTGATGTGTCTTTGTTCTGCCGAGACCGGTGAGAGGGGACGATGATTTCACCATACTTGGTGTTTACACCATTGTTGGAAAATTCCCAGTGATGCTCCTGCCAACATCCAGGACGGTTAAAGTGAATCAAACCAGACCGGACTGCAAATCATGGACAACAGTGCGGTTCTCGAGAACGGATGACGGCCCACCATGGACTGGACTTGCTTCATGCCGCCCTTTGATAGAAAGACTCCAGTCATTGTCCCCAGCGTGATTACGCATCGTCTTATCCAATGATACGTAGCCATGAGTAACTGACAGGTGATGCCTCACAGTTCCGTTGCCTCCCTGAAGAGAAAGACCCGTATGGATCATCGCAGGAGCAAACTATGGATCACCTCGTGCCCTGCTCTACTCTCATGAATCGTCCCCAGAACGGGTATAAATATAGGTCTCCCTTCCCCTTCTCAAACTTTTTCTTCCTCCTTCTTTACCACACAACAATCTCTCACAAGCCAAACACATTCACCATCAAACCATCGCCTACTCTGACCGCAAAACACATCATACATCGGTGATCACCACCACTCAACTATCTTATACGTCGCCCACCTTTTACATCAAAAGCTTGTAGGGACTTGCTCTACCCTGACTATCAACTACTGCGAGGAAAGTGCTAATCATCATACATCATCCAGCCACAACCATCATCACCAAACACCAACATCCAACATTCATAAAAAGATGCCACACGACTAGCATCAAGAAAATGAGTGTACAGCCGTGCCCGAATAACAATACCTGCGGCGGGTATTATAACCCTGATGCCCAGAACTATACAAAGCAGTATTGTCCCAACTGCTTGTCTGCAGGATACAAGAACGTCGCGGTGAAGAAGTATAATTGACGTCCTGCGGCCAGTCTACAGGCCTGTCTGGGTTGATCTTCCGCTGGCCTTTCTCGTTGCGGTGTTTTTTATCCGGCGATAACACCATGGGTCCCTAGTATCTGAGGTGATATTCGGCTGGACGGTTTCCTAATTGCGATTTTTTCTTGTCCTGTGTCGGCTTCGGCTGCCATGCGCGTGATGTGGCTTTGGTGCCATTTCTTAGCAAGGACTATCTCTGTCACGGTGTTTTGGAAAGGGGGATATTGGTGCATCAGGGCTTTTGCCATTGGCTACATGGTTCATATACATAGCTAAGGATATCCGACATACACTGCCTTGACAATATACTGATGTTGACCTTTCCCCAATAATCTGTTTCCAAGTAGTGAGCTTGTGCCGTGATTTAATTACTGCTCGCAGAGCACTAAGGACCCAGCAGTCTTTTCTTACCTCGAAAGACATTGTAGTGCCCCAGCAAGTTCCCTTCAAGTTCTAACAAAGCAGTCGCCGGTACATTTACCACGTCCCAAAATGCAGCAACAGCCCCCGTGTGCCCAGCAAACAACCTTGCCACTTGAATGTAAAAGTGGATATAACCTCGGAATGTGCAAACCATGTTCATGTACTGCTCAGTCGAGGCACATGTCCAGACTGCACTTTAAGCTCCCAGTCATCCATTTCCTGCTGTATTCAGGCGTCTAACTAACAGAAGAGCTGTTGATGGCAAACCGCTACATGTAAGGACGAAATCTGCCAGTCCAATCACTGCACAGCTGGACAGGATCGACAGATGATGAACAATGTCTGTTATCTGATAGACAAGGTAATATCGTGAGCACGTTCAGGTCGAGCTAAGACCTCTTAAAGAATGTATTATATGCCACTCACATCTTGATCAGGTATCTTCCAAGCTTCCTCGTTATTAACCGCTGGTATTCAAGTTCACGCTCCATTCTCAACGAGGGTCTAACGAGCATAAAGGCTACTCTGTGGTGGCGGTGAATCGCCAGAGGTGCACACGATGAGCTCTGCCAGCATAATCCTGGCTGTACAGGACGGATAGACGACGAACAGCTCCTGGTATTTAACCACCATGGCAACCTTGGATCCACTCTTCTTTCCCTTGCCTGCAACGTTTCCGAGGCCAACAAGTTGTATATCAGGATCAGCACAAGAGAACACAAGATAGAGAAAGCAGTCTAATATGAAGACGAATTGTAAAGAGAATCTTTAGGTAAAAATTCGGGCAAAGCAACTAGGCGGCAGTAGAGGAGGCTGAAGCTATGACGGAGGAAGTAGCTATAAGAGTGGCAGCAGAGGTCGTCATCGTGGCGGGTACTGGTTGCAAGTAACTCCCGGGCTCTAGAGGATCTCCTACAGGACATATGCAGTGCTTGGGTTCTGTTGGTTCTTGTTTTGGTTTTGGGTTTTGTTTGTTCTTGTTTAGCCTTTTGTCACTAGCTGGTTATTTCCTATCTTTCTGTTTATTCCCCTTTGCCTTTCGTTTGATGCTTCCTTATTCCTGTTTCCTTCGGTATTAATGCCCCAAAGCCAGTAAACGCCATCTTAGGGGGAATAATTACTATTTCCCGCGTTGAGTTTACTAAATAATCAAGTACTGGTGACATAATAAGTTCCCCTGCAATAGTGTCAATCCTACTAAGGCATATATGTGCAGCAGCATCTCATAAGGGGGATAAATGATTGTTTAGAAGTAGTAGAAAATGCTTGGTATATAATCGAGACAATCTTTTGAGCCAAGTTCACTTCTCCGAGTGCTCTTACTTTCTAGCAGGAGACAGCCCGTTTATATTTTCCCAACCCAATACTCCTTCCAAGCCTCCCCCCACTCCTTCGTGATGTCCGAGTCCCAGCCCTCCACAATCTCCCGCGTTGTATGTGATTTTTGGTCTTTGTTGAATGGGCTGTACTCCTTCATTGCTTCTGCTAACCTCGACCTTGATATTTCGATCCGTTCATGCCTGCCCTGGCAAGGGTACCATCCACGGTCTAGATTAATAGACCCCAGCCCATCCGTATTCTCCTCCTTCCTTTTATTCTCTTCCTTTCTCCTCTTCTCCTGCTTCTCCTGTTTCGTTTTTCCATCCCTTTTCTTTGTCTTCTCCTCTTTTTTCTCCTCTTGCTTTCTCTTCTCTTCTTTCTTCTTTTCCTCCTGTTTCAGCTTGTCCACGCACTCACCGCACAAGAAAACATTTGTGCACACACAACACAACCAAGCTACTTTTATGTCTGGGTTCTCCAAAACCGCATTCAAATCTGCTCCGCATGCACTGTTGGTGCACCTGATGAGGGCTGGCACAATGGCCTGCTCGTCCTTGACCTCCAGTATGGTTTTCAGAATAGGAAACTGGCAAGATGCAACAATAACCGCCTGACTCTCAAGCCCAGGAGCTTTTCTGCCATCTTGGCCATCAAGGTATCGGCATTCATAGATGGGCTCGGAGCCCATGGTCGGATGGTGTATTCGGGGTTGGTGCGATTGAATTTGCTGACCTCGTCCTTCCATACAGCTCCAATATCGGAACCCTCTTGGGCGGCCATGGATCGGTTAGTGTCAGGTTACTTTTACTGGTGGTTATACTAATATGTAATCGAAACAACGTTGACCATTGACAGACTCAAGTCCGGGTAGCTGAAGGGAAGCGCTGGAGAGGGGGCCAGATATACGATGGAGAGGGAGGGGAGATGCTAGCAAGCGATCCTCGACCACAAGATGCCGTCAGGCAATTCAAGCTCCAATAATATTTTGCAGGATGACATGCATTTGCAAACCATCCTCATTGGTCCTTGTTGCAGTAAATTCTGCATAACTGCCTGGGCATGGTGCTTGTGATACGTAACCCCGCCCGGGCTCGCATAATACCAAGAAGAAAATGCTATTATTCGTTTTTCGAAGCTTTCCCCGGATGGATATACAGGTGGTAGTACTAGAGAGAGCGAGAATTCATATGCCGTGAACCCTCCGGCCTTGTAAACGCATATCTTTATAAACAGGAAGCGATGGGAGTCTATGACGAATCCACTAGTCTAGAACCCTACCACTAGGCTACGGACCCCCTTTCTTCAAAAGGATGTAGAATTTCAAGTCGAACGCCGACTTAAAATCAAGGGTTATATACATATCGTGACAGAGTCCCTGAGGGGAAAAGCTAAAAGAAGAGTGGCCCTCACCAAATCCAGGACCAACTATAAAAGAAAAACTAATATGTCACGGCCTAATTTAGCTTCAGATGACTTCCATCGGCGAAAGTCATATTTCAAGGTAGAAATTTGACCCGCGTAATCACCCTGTCTCATTGATACTAACCATACAAGTTCATCACAGCGCCCATACTCACTCATCAGGGCTCCTCAACCTCCTCGTTATAGTTATCAAACCCCAAATACTCGAGCGAGTCAAAGTTGCGCACACCACGTTCTCCATTCTCCCCGACAAGGTTATCAATCTCATCAAAGTTCTCCTCGGCCATATCAAAGATACAGTCAAAGTTCTCCAGGATCCTTTCAGGGCTATTACTTTTTGGAATAACCGAAATGCCCCTCAACAACAAATGACACAGAAACACCTGGGCAGGTGTCCGTCCGTATTTCTTGGCAAGTCATAGGATGGTCTCGTCCTCCAAGGGACCCGGCTGTCCTTCTTTGCGGCCTACCAGGGACGGAATAGGTACGCAGCCGAGGGGGCCGAATGCTGTGACGTGGACGCTGTTGTCCTGGCAGGTTTTGACAAGGCCCTTCTGAGGCCAGTGGGGATGAACTTCGATCTGGTTGAGCACAGGCTTGATACGGCAGCTTTTGGGGAGACGCAGGACTTTGGGAGAGGAAAAGTTGGATACGCCAATGTGTTTGACTTTACCGGTGTCGACGAGTCGTTCCATCGCTTGCCAGGTTCGCGGGAAGTCACGAGACAGCTCGACGTCAATGATCGGTCTGTTCGTGACGGGGTCGCGTTCGGTGCCAAAGTAAGGACCTGGTCCCTTCTTCTTGTAGGCATAGGAGAAATGCATGATGAAGATGTCGATGTAATCGAGGCCGAGGTTTCCAAGGCTAATGTCCAGATGTGTTGCAACGTCTTCTGGGGCGTGATAGACATTCTCCCTTTTCGACACATGTTAGCTCAGGGACGTTTGGGAAGATGGTCGGCAACTTGAAAGTGGGCTTACAGTTTGGACACGATTATGATTTCGTCTCTGGGGATGCCACTCTCTCAAATGGCCTCCCTGACTTCCCGCTCTCCTTGGCCATCGCCGTAGCGTAGGGAGGTGTCGATATGACGATATCCAGCCTTGAGAGCGGTGAGGACGGATTGCTTGACGCTCTTGTCGGGATACCTGGCTGGATCTGGCTGGAAGGTTCCAAGTCCTCTTCCTGGCAGGCGAGCCCCGTCCTCGGTGATTTGGAAGGTCTCCGAGGGAATCATTGAATTAACTCTGTCGTTGAAATCGAAATCCGTCGAGTGTTGGCTAGGGGTCTTGATTGAAGAGAGGTCTCCTGATGCGGTGTATAAGACAGTCAGTTCTTACACGCCAATAATGGTGGACTGGAGCTATAAACCGACCCGGAATACTAGTATTCACTGATGGGAACAAATGAGACATATACCGACTGACTGGAGACGGAAAGTGACGTTTCGGGCCCCCTATCGTTTAGAGGGATTGGATTGAAGTGAGATAGGTCGGCACCTGGGTGTAAAAGTGGGGTGTGCAATCTGTCAGTATTCTGGATGAACACTGAGAAGACCTTGGTTAAGTTGTCAAGCAGAAAGTGACCAATACCATAAAAGAGCTAGAAGAGTATACATATCTGATCTTCACATCCCATTTTTACACCCGCGTAGTCGGCAAGGCCCTTATAATAGAAATCTCGAAAGGTCTTGTTACTGTGTGGGATTCATGAGGTCGTAAAGACATCGTCTGCTAGCCAACAGACGTCGTGCCACCGTCACATTCCAGGAGAGATAAGTCCAGGAGTTTGAGGCTTTCAGAAGCGGGGTCACCTGCACGAGACGATAGGACTGCAGTGGTCTTGAAGCACCCCTGGGGAAGGGGTGAATCTATCAACCGTGCCGTTTGTAGGCGCCTTGCAGGGTCTCTTGCAGGTCTCGCCACCAACAGATAACTGGTTTGCTCTACCAACTCGCTTGAATGGGTATTGATGAACTTTAATCCGAACTGGCACCGACAGCGCGTTGTTTCGAAACACAGTGAGCCGATATCAAACCGGAAAGAGGCCGGGTCCATGGGCAATGAGAACAAAACTCTAAGCTACCCATCAATACATTGTATATTATATCCGTACTTGAGGACTTGTTCTCGGAGAGCTGCAAGCATCCCGAATTTTACTCAGTATCACCGTGGAAGCTCGAAAACAGAAAGCAAAATATGGCACCCGAACGTTCAGAGCTGACCTCGCGGGTCCTCCCAACAATGACCTTCTGCTCTCCAAGCGCCCCCGCCCCGAGGCCAGCTGATCGTGACGGGCGGCGCAGGAGATCTCGGGTCAACAGCAAGTCGCGCTCTCCTAGAACATGGCTTGCAAAATCTCGCCATCTTCGACATCACCGCGGCCGAACAAGCCCAAACCGTCGTCCAAAAGCTATCATCCGACTTCCCAGCATCACGAATAACATTTGCCAAAGTCAAGATCACTGATGCGGATGCTGTCGCAAAGGCAGTTGAGCAAGTCGTCGCCGAATTCGGACCTATCAAGATCCTGCTCAACTTTGCTGGGACAGTATGTTGCGAACACTCTTTAGACCTGTCAATTCAAGACTGGCGCAAAACAATCGACATCAACACAACAGGATCCTTCATCGTCGCTCAGGCCGTTGCAAGGAAGATGTCCGAAGCCAAGACCGGGGGGAGCATCATCTTTGTCGCCAGCATGTCAGGACACTCGGTTAACTTCCCACAACCTCAAGCGGCATATAATGCGTCCAAGGCGGCGGTGATCATGTTAAAGAGCAGTCTGGCGGCGGAATGGGCCGGCCATGGAATACGGGTGAATAGCATCAGTCCGGGCTAAATGAATACCATTCTGAACGAAGGAGATGGGCTGGAGGCGGCTCGTCAGATTTGGTGCGAGAGGAATCTCATGGGCCGGTTGGGCGAGCGAGACGAGCTCACGGGCGTGGTTGTTCTGCTTGCAAGTCGCGCGGGGAGTTATATCACGGGTGCGGATATCATTGTTGACGGCGGTCAATCCTTGTTTTGATCGGATGGCCAACAAGTATTGATGGGCTTTTCCTGGTGAATTGACAGTGTATTGTTCCTGCAGTCTTTATAGCCATAACACCGTTAGTACACAGTATAATAAGTTTTAATATCACTGAGCGCTTAGGTGCGGGGAAGGTCCCGAAACTTCCACTCGATCCATTCCTTCACTACGGGCACGAGTCTTGCTGACCTGCTAACCCTCTCACCAACCTGGGCCTTCTCCGGTCGTCCTGAGATCTCTTTAAGGCCTTAAAATGCCTGATCGCACCAGACATGGACAGGCTCACCAGCATGGTACACCAAATAAACCTGTTCCGGGCTCTATCTCGGAGATCCGTGTCCAACTTATCAGTCTAGGTAAGGACTTGCAACTCTGGCTTGTTATGTATATAGTACTAGTAAACAAGGGCTGACTAGATGCTGATTGTAATGTGTAAGGAATGTTGCGAGCAACCGAAGCCATCGCGTGGACCAGCATCTTTCCATATGTGTACTTCATGATCCGGTCCTTCAATGAGGTCCCCACGAGCAGGATCACGTTTTACGCGGGGCTTCTGATTGCGGTATTCACGTTTGCCGAGTTCCTCAGTAACATGGTCTGGTCCCGTGTGAGCGATCGAATAGGCCGGAAGAAAACACTTCTCATTGGATCTGTTGGTGGAATAATTACGGCTCTGTGGTTCGGATTCTCACGATCGATCACGTCTGCCGTGCTATCGAGGGCGTTTGGTGGTCTGTCTAATCCCAATGTCGGCCTTGTCCAGACCTGCGCCGTGGAACTTACAACAAGAGACGAGCAAAGGGGTAGGTCAACATCGACGTCCTTTCATTCCGTGATGTGTTCAGGCTTCTAATCAATGCATGCACTAGCATCTGCCCTGTCACTGGTGACGTTCATGAGGTCAATGGGGTAAGAGATCATTCTTTGCTGCACAGAAAGCCGCAACTGACAGATCACAGCTATCTTGTTGGACCGGTCTTGGGTGGTCTTCTGGCTGATCCCGCAACCAACTATCCATCCATCTTTCCGTCCAATTACATTTTGCTGTTATATCCGTACCTTCTGCCCAACTTGGTCGTTGCCTTTTCCCAAATCTCTAGTTTCATCTTGGCCTTCTTCGTGCTCGAGGAGACACACCCGCAACTTTCGGCAGGGCCGCCTGATATTGGACTGAGACTGGGAAGATCGATCGCGGCCTTGCTTTGTGGCAAGCGACCACGGCCCGGTTCAACAAATAACGACACTTACGGCTATGATGCTCTCGATGGATGGGGAACATCAGTTACAAGATATCGGCGCGCCAACGCAGCCCGGGCAGAACTCAGAGTCATACATTGAACTACAGCCTGTACAAAGAGACGTCTCTGGCGAAGGTTTGAAGGATAACGACTCTACCACGAGCACAGATGAGCTAAATGAGCGGGAAGGAATGATGTCCGACTCTTCGATCAACGCGACAAGCAAGGCATTCACACCCCAAATCATGCTGCAGATCCTTTCCCTCTCACTATTGGCATACCGCAAGACGTCATCCGATGCCGTGATGGACCCCCTTCCTCGCCGCGCCCCCCAGCACTGAGACTGATGAAAAACCACCGAGCATATCTGACAGCATGAGTCTAAGCGTCAGAAGTATCCTCCAGACTCCAAACGGTTTCGGCTATTCCAACCAAACCATCGGCTTCATTCTGCTGTCTCAAGCAATAGTAGCCGCGCTCGTCCAGATCCGCCTTGTCCCATATTTTATCGACCGGATGGGCCCTCTGAGAGCCTACCGGATCGTCCTGACTATCTACCCAATACTCTACCTCGCTACTCCTTTTCTCCCGGCTCTTCCTTCCCAGCTGCCCTTGACCTTGGTAGTCCTAGAGCTCTGGAGCAAGGTAATCTTGGCCTCGATTGGATATATCTGCTCAACCATGCTGTAAGTTCCTCCAATGACAGCCAGGAACTCATGACCTATAATTATGAACGAATATCGGGACAGGCTTACAAATGCTTCAATAGGATTACAAAGACAACCTCCGAAAAGAGTTATCTCGCCCGGGTAAACGGTGCAGCGGCGTCATTATCATGCCTTGGTCGAGCCATGGGACCAATAATCACGGGCAAGTTGTTCGAGGTCGGAGAGCATGTCGGGTATGTGGGAATCGCTTTTTGGGCCCTGGGGGTTGTGGCAGTAACGGGCGCAGCCGAGTCACTCCTCTTGCGGGATCATGTTCAATAGGCAGGAGCTCGAGCAGCAAATGCAACTTCCTGCATCGATGATAAGGTAGTTCTGGGAATTATTAGCTGGGTACATGGACTTACCCACTTTGCCTCCCTTCTTGTATGCTTGGAGACATGACATGCACATTCCATTGGTCAGGCAGCAACATGTTCTCCTCACACTCTGTACCTAGATAATAATCAACTCTGACGCGATACCATAGCCTCTCGGCCAATAGGATTGGGAAATCAATGTAACATCGAGTGGTTGAAGGTGCGGGGTTAAGGCCCTTATGCAGTTAGTTCGCCTGTGAAAAACTCGTAGACAGACAGCCACATATCCGAGTCATATCCGTACATTCAAGATTTCAAGTTTTTGATCATTAGACGGTTAGAACTTCAGAACTCTCAGTTAATCCAGGCGATATGGATACAGAACCGGTGCTTGGCTCACGGACTGTTTCCTTTCCACCATTCACTAGCTGCGCCACCTAGGCCATCACTTCCAGAGATGCCTCCCGTCCCCAATGCCTCTTTGAGGGAACGCGCGTCTAGTGGCTCCTCGCGGACGTTTGCCTTCTTCAAGGCGAAATTACCAGTGCCAGAAGACCCATTAGGGCTGACACTAGTCCATGACACTAGCGACAGCGAGGCTGATATCATCTTTGTCCACGGCCTCGGTGGCTCCTCGCTCAAGACCTGGTCATGGAATCGAGACCCGGGCAACTTCTGGCCGACATGGATTCATCTTGAGGAGGGCCTTGCCCGATTGCGCATCTTCACATTCGGTTACAACGCAAACTTTCGAGACTCGAAAACCACATACAGCATCTTGGACTTTTCAAAGAGCCTCCTAGCATACATGCAGGCTTATGGATCAGACGGAGCCAACGATACGGCGATAGGCGGGAAGCCTATAATCTTTGTCTGTCACTCTATGGGCGGTCTAGTGGTCAAGAAGGCGCTGGTGCTTGGCAAGACCAATGACCAATATGCCTCATTGTTATCCAGGGTGCATGGCCTCATGTTCTTATCCACGCCCCATAGAGGCTCATCACACGCATCAACCCTCAATGGCCTCTTGTCTCTTCTGGTAGGGTCATCGAAAAAGGTTTATGTCTCGGAGTTGGAGCCATCTTCGACATCGATCGGAGACATCAATGAGCAATTCCGGGGCATTTGCGGTTCTTGGGAACTCGTCTCTTTCTACGAGAATAAGGTGACCAAGTTGTCGCCAGGGATAAAACGAATAGCAAGTGCGCCTTTTTCCTCCACTAATTTTACGTCTTGTCCCTTTATTTTCACATATTGCCATATTCCCAAGTCACCACGGCACCAGTTCCCATGATCTGGTTCTTAATGAAGAGGACTAACGATATGGACGTGGTTAGATTGTTGATAAGAACTCTGGGATCCTGAACTACCCCAAAGAGATTTCGATTCCTCTGAACGCCGACCATCATAGCATATGCAAATTTCAAAGTCGCCTGGATCCAAACTACCGCCTCTTTATCGATCTGCTAGGCCAGCTCATTTCAAGAGTACGATCATCCAAAGCCTTGGTTCCAAGACTCGGACGTATCAACTACACCGCCGTGCTTGAAGAGATACTTGGCATCTATGACACACCCCAAGACAACCTGGACAGTCATCTCTCTCAAGCCTTGCCAGAATCCTGCAAGTGGCTGCTTGAAACCACCAACTTCAAAGCTTGGCTTGACTCTCGTGATCGGGATGTAAATGGGCTATGGCTCACTGGACTGCCGGGGACGGGCAAGTCAACACTCGCCGCCAAGACAATTGACCATATACAGCAAACCTTTCGCAAATCAAGCTGCCAGTATCACTTTTTCACTGAAACGCAACCTGTGACGCGGACGACAGAGTATGCTCTCAGGGCAATCGCCTCCCAACTGGCCGACGGTCACCGGGAGTTTGCCGATAAACTGATCAAGCTCCATCGTGAGACTAGATTTACGGCTTACAAACAAAAGTTTCGTGCCATCTGGGAAACCATCTTTGAAAACATCGTCTTCAAGATGGACTTTGGCCATACGTTACACTGGGTATTTGACGGTATGGATGAAGCGGACGCGCCCAAGTCCCTTGTGCGTAACCTTGTGCAGATCAAGTCTCAGACACGCATCAAGGTTCTCTTATTGAGCAGGCCTAAAAGGGAGCTCACAAGCCTGGTTACGGCCAGGTTCGGTCCCGCATCTCTCATCAAATTGAGTTCTGAAGACACTCAAGAAGACATCCAAGACTATATCGCCTCCGTATTAGCTGAGATTCTTCCTGATGATGATCAGTCTCTTCACCAGCACATCATCCAGCGAATCCGCAGTCGAGCAGACGGTTCTTTCCTGTGGACCAAACTGGCCCTGGAGACGCTGCGGGAAAATTGGCACACCCAGGCTGGCATTGAAATGAGTCTCGATTTGCCAAAAGGGATGGACTTGCTCTACCAACAGATGATGAACAATGTCCGTAATCAGAATACACGATTACAGGAAATGGCGTTTCGTATCCTTACCTGGGCCGCGTATGCTATCCGACCTCTGAACATTGACGAGCTAGCTGGGGCCCTACAGCCCGAGTATGAGGGTTTTGTCAATCTTTCAGAGACGGTGGTGCAGGCTTGCGGTCACTTCGTGCGTGTTGACGGGGAAAGGGTCATCCTCATCCACAGCACGGCCCGCTCTTTTCTTCTCAATACAAGTGGTTTCCCTTCCGATACCGCTGGGATTCCGTCTATTAGCGGGCAAGAAGCTGGTCATGCTACACTAGCTATGACATGTCTCCAGTATCTATCCCAGGACCATTGGAGGAGGACATTCTCCATGTTATCGGAGGAGCAAGAGCAGAATGAGGAACTTGCTGTGGACAATCTGAACTTGCCATCTTTCAGGCTCTCTTCGTCCCTCACTTCAAGTGATAGACTGAAGCCACTTTACGAGCAATTTCCGCTTCTGCTCTACGCCATGAATAACTGGGCATATCATGTCAGCCAAGCTAGCACGGACAATCAAGCCTTGTGCTTACTCCTTCGTCATTTCTGCAGCAACTACATTCTGCAATGGATCCAAGCTGTCGCTTTGGCTAACAAGCTCGATATCCTCATGACAGCTGCTCGCCAGCTAAACACCTGGATACGTTGTACAAGGAGAAGGGAAAAGTCAATGGAAGTGTCTTCTTTGGACGCCAAAGGGACAAGCATTGATGAGGTCGATCTTGTGCAAGAGTGGGTAGTTGACCTTATCCGAGTTGTGGGAAAGTTCGGTCCGAATCTTTTAGAAAGCCCCTCTTCCATTTACAAGAACATCCCACCTCTGTGCCCCAGCGGTTCAGTTATTTCTAGGACATATGTCAGATCCGCCGGCAACACCAGTATCAGCCCACAATTTTTATCTGTCAGTGGGCTTTCATCCGACACCTGGGACGACAGCATCACCCGACTTCCTGTCAGTGAGGATGAGATAGCTTCGGCAGTACGATGCGCGGGCAACTACTTCCTGGCCCTGATCTCGCGCAATGGCACAATCATTGTGTGGCACAAAGAGACGTGCGAGGAAGTCCACCGCTTGCATCACGGGGAATGGACCACCATTCTCTCGACAGACAAGACTGGTCGATGGGCTGCAACAGCGGGACGCTATAGCTTCCAGGTATGGGAGCTTGAAACCGGACGACGACTATACAAAGTCCCAAAGATTAGTCCTGCCAGAACATTGAGCCTGGACTTCGCGCTGGGGTCAGACATGACGCTTCTTATTGGGTACGACGACTGCACAATCACCAGCTATGACCTTGAACAGTCTCTTGAGGAGAGCCTCTTCACCAATCCATCACTAGCAGATAATCCTAGGCGAAGCTGCCCGCGGGCCATGTCCCTGAGCCCGGACCAGAAAAGCTTAGCCATCGCATTTCGAGGTCTGCCCCTTGCCCTGTGGGACATTGCAGCCGTTCGTCAACAGCTTTCATCGAATTCTGTCCCGCAGCCTGGACTTTCACCCCGCATTTGCATTCGCAACGGAGATAGGGATCTTGAAGTTGATGGGCAGGATGTCTTCAACTCGCCCGAGGTGATCCGGTGGCAACCCGTGGACGGGACAATCATCTACATCCTGTATCAAGACGCTACCGTCGTTATTTGGGACCTTGTCGAGGACACTCAAATGGAGCGGGGAGATACTGGAGCCCGAGAAATGGTCCTTAACAACGACGGGACCTTGCTTCTGACAAGCAATAACAACGGCGCAATTCGTGTTTGGTCTCTACCCAGATTCCATCTCATTTACGAGCTCAGTTCGGACGAGTTTGTCCGTGATCTTGCCTTCAGTCCGGATAGCCAGCGCATATACGATGTCCGTGGCTCGGGATGCAACGTTTGGGCTCCCGACATTCTCATGCGACTTGGCTCGCTAGATGTGAGCCAGACATCAAGCAGCGTGGATGGTACATCCGTGTCCGAGGTTGTATCCGAGCCTGTGCTTGCCAAGGACCAGCGCGCACAGCGAGCCCACATCACGGCTCTCGTAGCTGACGACGAGGACGAGTTCTTTTGCGTTGGTCGTGATGATGGCGCGGTGAATATTCACAGTATGAGCGACGGGCAGGTGGTACGAAAGGCATACAAGCACTCTGCGACGGTTGAAATTACTGTCATTGAGTGGTCTCTCTCACGGCGATTTATTGCATCTGCGGATGATTCGAGCAAGGTCATAGTGAAGAGACTCCGAATCAAGGAGGACGACAAATGGGCCGTGTTCCCCACGTTCGACCTCCGGGTCGGCGACGCCGTCACGCAGCTACTCTTTAGCCAAGACGAGACTATGTTGCTGATCAGCACGGAATCCACAGATAGACTATGGGACCTCAAGGCAAAAAAGGAAGTTTGCAAGAGACGATGGGCCGGTGGGTTGTCGACTGGGGGGAGGTGGCTGCACCATCCGGTCGATACCGCTCAGTTGATTTGGCTCAGCGGGGGTCAGGTCCGGGTGCACACGTGGGCGGGATTGGCCAATGAGCCGGAAGATATCGGAGCTTTGAGTGAGGAAATTCAGGTACTCGAGCCCCTCGAGCCGGCAGACGACGGCAAAGAAGATGAAGAGGCAGAAGACACCCAAGACCCATCTCAAACTCTCCGACCACCAGCGACACGAAGAAGAAGCCCTGCCCCACCATCTCCCAGCTTGGCAGCCTCCAACCGAGGTCCTACAACGGGAACGATAAAGCGAGTTCTCCAACCCAACAACAAGGAGTATATTGTCTACGAAAGCCTCCCGTCAGCAAGATACAAGAGCAGTTCAGACTTACTCCCGCTCACTTTGAACCCGACAAGCGGCAATACGCCGTCTCTGCCTTGGAGCCCCACGGGCACCAGCAACAAGTCTCAGCTCTACTTGGTCCGCCTGTCTAACCTACCAAACGGCCCCATCTACCGCAAGCCCCTCAAGGCGCTCTCAACCCAAATCAGACACTTGCTCGGCCCTGTCCGGGACAAGCTCGTCTTTATCGACCAAGAGAACTGGGTGTGCACAACATCTGCCATTACGTCAATGGGCATGCATGTCGACCTCACGAGCAAAATCGCGAGTCCTGCCAGCGCCCAGCTGGAAGGCATAACTGGACCCGCAGGCAGGATTAACAGCGACAGCGGCGTCAGACGTCATTTCTTCCTCTCACGAGACTGGGTCAACCCTATGACGTTGCAGCTGGTTACTAAGAAGGGTACGGTGTTGACTGCAAGGAACGGCGAGGTTGCTGTCATGCAGTATGGTAAAGGCTTTTAACTGGCACATCCAGAATGAAGGCAGGGCTTCCAAAATAGGGTAGATAAATACTAGCCGAATGCAAATATTTCAAGTACGTCTTGTTTTGAAGGGGAAAAAAAAAAGCTATTATTCGATTATCTATCTACGCTACTGTTCCCAACCCGTTTCGAAGGGACGACCTTCTTAACGCTAGAGCTGTTCGGAAATCCCTTTTCATCCGCCCACCCAGTTCTAGTGGCCAAGAGCGCTCCCAACTGAGCCATTCGAGCTTTTGCTTTTCGAATTCGGCTGATGATCATCACGATTGGTCGAGAGGAGGACCAATTGGTGGACTTATATACAACTGAAAATATTCTGGCAATCTCATAATATAGATAACAGCTTTTATCCGCTCCTCTAGATCGTTAAGGGAGTGTGGCCTTAAGTATAATATCGTGTAGGTTAAGGGTTCCACTACCTATTTCCCAAAGAGCTCAATTGTAGTGGGTATTTGAATCATTACTCCTACGTAATCCCGGCGTCTCTTCCTTGCTCCACCATCTATTGATCAACCCAATTATCCGTCATTATTGCGGAGCCGTCAGTAATTTTTGACCTGTCCATTTCAGTCAAGCTCATCGTTCAGAAGCATGATGAGAAAAGAAATAATCCCATCCACCAGAGTGATGATGCCAATAGCAAACGGAATTGCCTGACCAGGCGTAGACAAGGAACGCTCCGGCTGCAACGCGTTGTATCGAATAATCATCTCGGCGCTCGCAATGGTGAAAATCAAAGTCACCAGGCCCCCAACGGCGGACAGCCAAACCCCAACTTTCCACTCTTCAATCTCTTCCATCAGCTGCTCCTCGGTGACCTCCCGCACCCCATGTTCCATCGATTTCCTCATTGCTATGACTGCCCCCGTGGTGCCAGCGATCAGGAAAAGGGCCCCAATGCTGAGCAACACGAGCATGAAGACGCGGAACCACCCGTTAATCTGAACCTCGGTAAAGAACCACACGACACCACGCGTCCCCAGGGGCGGCAGACGCGCGTACAACGTCGACCAGAACCAGATATTTGTCGCCAATGCCCACACGCTCGCGACGAGCAGCAAGAAGGTACCCACGATCGAGCTGTCAGGAATCAAGGAGACCACTTGTCCGCTGACGGCTGTTGTCCCGACCAGGGTGCCGATTAGCCATGCCTCGCAGGGGCTGAACTCGCCGGCGCGCGCAAGCTGTGTCCAGCACGCGAGATAGGCGATCATGATGGCCGAGCCTGCGAGTTTGATGCCCCCGGTGTGAAAACTGGCCGCAGCGATGAGCATGCCAATGGTCTGCGTATAGAGGCCCACGCGGACGCCAAGGCCATAGACGTCGGCGGCGGCCACTTGGTTGCCACTGCGTTGGCCGAGAAGCCGCAAGGGTTTGGAATGAGCCGGAGCAAGGATCGAATACCACAGATATGTGAGAATTAAGACGGCGAGGGCGATTAGGGCAACGATCAGATGTATGTGATGGCGGGACAACGGGCGACGCGAGCCAGGCCTAGGTCCATATCTAAAGGCGTAGGCCCATGGCAGTGTCATGTTTCGGATGTGCTGGAGCACGCCTCGGGTGGCTAAAGTCGCCTGATATTCAAAGATTGTCTCCATGTTGGGGATGGCGGGCCTTGTGTTGCAGGTGCGTGTGTTTGCATGAACGGTGAAAGGGAAAGGCAAAGCACGCGAAGAATGGCCTAGTACTTATCTCCTCTTCCGAAGGTCTGTGTGTCGGAGAGAGCTGAACTTGTAATACTGCTGAGGCGCAATATTGGCAACCATTATAATTTTTTAAGGGTGTGGGGACCTGGGACAAACGTCGAGGAAGTGGTCCAATCAGACTCGCGTTCGTAACCACAAAATTCACAACATATAATGTTCTTCCAGAAAGGGACAAGCCACATCCACGTTATGTACATTATGCGACGTGGGGAAAAACCAAAGCGTTGTTGTATCTGCACACCACAATACTTCCGAGGTGGGAAGTTGCTTTATCCGAGCTGGGATATTATATACTATCCTAGGGTATAGACGCCAAGACCCCCACATGGAATGACCCCCAGTTGGAATAGGCTTGGCAATCCCCCCCAAGGGTAACCACCCCATTTTTGAAGCTATTTACATAGAAAAAAACGGATTTCAGCTTTATTCAAGGTCCCTGATCCTTTCTAGGCCATGGATAATACAATCCTGGGCTTCCTGCACCACTGCTTCGTCAATAACAGGTTGGTTGGCCCGCCTCC